>WNWK01022964.1:0-31734 GCA_009830355.1 Cherax destructor
TTCTTACGCTATAAAGACCCACTTACATTAATAAACATTTTCTACGTTATAATGACAGACATTAATAAGCATTTCGTTACGTTATAACGAAACATTTACATTAATAAACATTTACTTACGTTATAAGGACGCACTGTGAATGTGAATGATGGTGAACCTCACCGTACGTTTATGTTATGTGGGAACTGTGAATGATGGTGAACCTCACCGTACTTTAGTTATGTGGGAACTGTGAATGATGGTGAACCTCACCGTACGTTTATGTTATGTGGGAACTGTGAATGAGTGAACCTCACCGTACGTTTATGTTATGTGGAACTGTGAATGATGGTGAACCTCACCGTACGTTTATGTTATGTGGGAACTGTGAATGATGGTGAACCTCACCGTACGTTTATGTTATGTGGGAACTGTGAATGATAGTGAACTTCACTGAACGTTCTCGTAATGCGAGAACGTATTTTGTTATTGTTGTTTTTGAGGGAAATTTCTGAAATTCAATTGTAAAAAAAAATAAAAGTGACTTTAAACATCTGGGACCAGAAAACTGTCTGGATGAAGTGTATGTGGATGAAGTGTGTGTTGATGAAGTGTGTGGATGAAGTGTGTATGTGGATGAAGTGTGCGGATGAAGTGTGTGTGTGGATGAGGAGTGTGTGGATGAAGTGTGTGTGGATGAAGTGTGGATGTGGATGAAGTGTGTATGTAGATGAAGTGTGTGTGTGTGGATGAAGTGTATATGTGGATGAAGTGTATGTGTGGATGAAGTGTATGTGTGGATGAAGTGTATGTGTGGATGAAGTGTATGTGTGGATGAAGTGTATGTGTGGATGAAGTGTATGTGTGGATGAAGTGTGTGTGGATGAAGTGTGTGTGGATGAAGTGTGTGTGGATGGAGTGTGAGTGATGATGTGTGTGTGGATGAAGTGTATGTGTGGATGAAGTGTATATGTGGATGAAGTGTATGTGTGGATGAAGTGTATGTGTGGATGAAGTGTGTGTGTGGATGAAGTGTATTTATGGATGAAGTGTATGTGTGGATGAAGTGTGTGAGATGAATGTGTGTGTGGATGAAGTGTGTGTGGATGGAGGTGAGTGATGATGTGTGTGTGGATGAAGTGTATGTGTGGATGAAGTGTATGTGTGTATGAAGTGTATGTGTGGATGAAGTGTATGTGTGGATGAAGTGTATGTGTGGATGAAGTGTATGTGTGGATGAAGTGTGTGTGGATGAAGTGTGAGTGGATGATGTGTGTGTGGATGAAGTGTATGGTGGATGAAGTGTAGTGTGGATGAATTGTATGTGTGATGAAGTGTATGTGTGGATGAAGTGTATGTGTGGATGCAGTGTTGGATGAAGTGTGTGATGAAGTATGTGTGACGAAGTGTAAGTGGATGAAGTGTATGGGGATGAAGTATGTATGGATGAAGTGTGCATAGATGAAGTGTGTGTGGATGAAGTGTGATAGATGAAGTGTGTGTGGATGAAGTGTGTGTGGATGAAGGTAAGTGGATGAAGTGTATGTGGATGAAGTGTGTATGGATGAAGTGTGTATGGATGAAGTGTGTATGGATGAAGTGTGTGTGGATGAAGTCTGTGTGAATGAAGTCTGTGTGGATGAAGTGTATGTGTGGATGAATTGTATGTGTGGATGAAGTGTATGTGTGGATGAAGTGTATGTGTGGATGCAGTGGTGTGGGTGAAGTGTGTGGATGAAGTATTGTGGACGAAGTGTAAGTGGATGAAGTGTATGGAATGAAGTGTGTATGGATGAAGTGTGTATAGATGAAGTGTGTGTGGATGAAGTGTGATAGATGAGATGTGTGTGGATGAAGTGTGTGTGGATGAAGTGTAAGTGGATGAAGTGTATGTGGATGAAGTGTGTATGGATGAAGTGTGTATGGATGAAGTGTGTATGGATGAAGTGTGTGTGGATGAAGTCTGTGTGAATGAAGTCTGTGTGGATGAAGTGTATGTGTGGATGAAGTGTATGTGGATGAAGTGTATGTGTGGATGAAGTGTGTGTGGATGAAGTGTATGTGTGGATGAAGTGTATGTGGATGAAGTGTGTGTGGATGAAGTGTATGTGTGGATGAAGTGTATGTGTGATGAAGTGTGTGTGATGAAGTGTATGTGTGGATAAATTGTATGTGTGGATGAAGTGTATGTGTGGATGAAGTGTGTGTGGATGAAGTGTGCGTGGATGAAGTGTGTGTGGATGAAGTGTGTGGATGAAGTGTATGTGTGGATGAGGTGTGTATGGATGAAGTGTGTGTGGATGAAGTGTGTGTGGATGAAGTGTGTGGATGAAGTGTATGTGTGGATGAAGTGTATGTGTGGATGCAGTGTGTGTGGATGAAGTATGTGTGGACGAAGTGTAAGTGGATGAAGTGTATGTGGATGAAGTGTGTATGGATGAAATGTGTATGGATGAAGTGTGGATGAAGTGTGTATGGATGAAGTGTGTGGATGAATGTGTGTGGATGAAGTGTGTATGGATGAAGTGTATGTGGATGAAGTGTGTATGGATGAAGTGTGTATGGATGAAGTGCGTGTGGATGAAGTGTGTATGGATGAAGTGTGTGTGGATGATGTCTGTGTGAATGAAGTGTGAGTGGATGATGTGTGTGTGTGGATGAAGTGTGTGTGTGGATGAAGTGTATTTGTGGATGAAGTGTATTTGTGGATGAAGTGTGTGGATGAAGTGTGTGTGGATGAAGTGTGTGTCGATGGAGTGTATGTGTGGATGAAGTGTATGTGTGGATGAAGTGTATGTGTGGATGAAGTGTGTGTGGATGAAGTGTGTGTGTGGATGAAGTGTATTTGTGGATGAAGTGTATGTGTGGATGAAGTGTGTGTGGATGAAGTGTGTGTGAATGAAGTGTGTGTGGATGGAGTGTGAGTGATGATGTGTGTGTGTTGATGAAGTGTATGTGTGGATGAAGTGTATGTGTAGATGAAGTGTATGTGTGGATGAAGTGTGTGTGGATGAAGTGTGTGCGGATGAAGTGTGAGTGGATGATGTGTGTGTGTGGATGAAGTGTATGTGTGGATGAAGTGTATGTGTGGATGAATTGTATGTGTGGATGAAGTGTGTGTGGATGAAGTGTATGTGTGGATGCAGTGTGTGTGGATGAAGTGTGTGTGGATGAAGTATGTGTGGACGAAGTGTAAGTGGATGAAGTGTAAGTGGAAGAAGTGTATGTGGATGAAGAGTGTATGGATGAAGTGTGTATGGATGAAGTCTGTGTGGATGAAGTCTGTGTGAATGAAGTGTGAGTGGATGATGTATGTGTGGATGAAGTGTATGTGTGGATGAAGTGTATGTGTGGATGAAGTGTATATGTGGATGAAGTGTGTGTGGATGAAGTGTATGTGTGGATGAAGTGTATGTGTGGATGAAGTGTATGTGTGGATGAAGTGTATGTGTGGATGAAGTGTATGTGTGGATGAAGTGTGTGTGGATGAAGTGTATGTGTGGATGAATTGTATGTGTGGATGAAGTGTATGTGTGGATGAAGTGTGTGTGGATGAAGTGTGCGTGGATGAAGTGTGTGTGGATGAAGTGTGTGGATGAAGTGTATGTGTGGATGAAGTGTGTATGGATGAAGTGTGTGTGGATGAAGTGTGTGGGGATGAAGTGTGTGTGGATGAAGTGTATGTGGATGAAGTGTGTGTGGATGAAGTGTGTGTGGATGAGGTGTGTGTGGATGAAGTGTGTGGGGATGAAGTGTGTGTGGATGAAGTGTGTGTGGATGAAGTGTGTGTGCATGAAGTGTGTGTGGATGAAGTGTGTGGGGATGAAGTGTGTGGATGAAGTGTGTGTGGATGAAGTGTGTGTGGATGAAGTGTGTGTGGATGAAGTGTGTGTGGATGAAGTGTGTGTGGATGAAGTGTGTCTGGATGAAGTGCGTCTGGATGAAGTGTGTGTGGATGAAGTGTAGATGTCTGGAAAGAACAAAAATGGTTAGGAAAATGTATCTAGAGCGAAATTGTTTGTATAAACTCTTATTATTATTATTATTATTATTATTATTATTATTATTATTATTATTATTATTATTATTATTATTATTATTATTATTATTATTATTATATAAAAACAATCATTAAATCCATAAAGTGATACAGTTTTACCTGGATGAGATATAAACAAAAGAGAGACAACAATTATTTGATTAAAGTCTAAACAGCTTAGTGTAAGTAAGTTTATTCAGGTATACACAAATACAGTTACATAGATTATCATACATAGCATCATAGCAGTGTTGTTATTGATAGCATCATATGCGTAGAGAACCCTCCAGGATAACCCAAAAAAGTCAGACAAAGTGACTTCCATTGGGGTGTGAATAATATTTCGGTAAGTCTGGAGACAAAATATTCCCCGTTGAACCAATATGGTACAATGTACGCCACTGGTTACAATGTATTACCACCACTGATGAGATACTGACGACCATTGCAGGTGCGTCGGTCGTCGTGGTCAGTGACTGTGGTGGTAGCCAGCCACGACACGACCTTCCTCAGCAGCGTGGCTGTGGAGGCTCGACGTGTGCGTCTCCTGGTGTGGGAGACACGGGTGGTGGTGGTGAGCAGTTTGTCTCAGCCTCAGGTTGAAGCTCTCCTTCAACATCACTGGACCTTCTCCATGATGAACACTGTGCTCATCAACCTGCGACAGGCTCAGTGGGGCGTCAGGTAATCAATTAGTTGAGGAATCAGGCTCACGTGCATCACCGGGGTATCTTTATTTGAAGACGTGGCTGAATTAGTTACAATGTTATGCAATGACAGCAGAAGATGAGGTAATCAGTCGATCATCCTGGCAGAACTATACATATAAGACAGTGGCAGATGAGGTAATCAGTCGATCATCCTGGCAGAACTATACATATAAGACAGTGGCAGATGAGGTAATCAGTCCTTCAATATGGCAGTTAGTATTTTCAGATAAAGTTACTCAGGTGTTGTACATGAATTTAATTCCTCATCTTGTCAGGTTTGTACACAAGTATTTTTTTATACTGTGAGCCGCTGGGCTTCTTATAACCCCATTAGATAATGTAATTATTCACGTTTTTTATGAAATAACAAACAGATATCTTTTAGTTTCAGTGGTTAAATTATTTACAAAAATCCTTCTAAAATTAATTCTTGTGGAAAGCAATTCGAAAATTGAATAAAAGCAAATTATGAAATTCACGGAGACACACACACACACACACACACACACATACACACACACACACGCCCCGATGGCATGGTGGCTAGCGCTCTTGCTTCACGCACGGAGGGCCCGGGTTCAATTCCCGGCGGGGCCGAAACATTTCGAATTGTTTCGTTACACACACACATACATACAACAGGCCTAGTGTCTAATCGACATGTGCCTAGGACAAAATGGTAACTAACACCTCAAGATACATATACACTGAAACACACCTTTACATACATATACACTGACACACCTCTTCATACATATACACTCAGTTACACTTCTAGGTGTATGTAACTGAGTATATAACATATCCTGGCTTCTCATTGTCATAATATTCTCGTGGACGTTCTAAAAGCAACAACTATCATAACGCATCTGACGAATGTGGGAGAATCAGATCTGATCTGAGGAAGTGGAATTATAACTCTGGTTCCTCGGATCAAAACATGTTCATTAATGTAACCGTGTGGGTGTACAGCAGGTGGGAGGCGTGCAGCAACCAGCCGTACAGCAGCGAGGGTCCCAAAGTATCGTGCAGGTTGCTGTGGTCCTCCATCACCAACTTCGACAACACCTCTGTCAGCGTCTTCCAGGAGAAGTATGCTAAGTGGGTATCTAAGACTCTGTGTACAGCTCTGATTAGTGATGCAGCGCTGTATGACCTTATAGGTTTAGCGTTTAGTTATGATTATAATAGTAATAATTTGATTAGTGATTTATCAAGTGCGCCTCTATCTAGAGCTGCAGTTTGGGATTTATTAAGTGCGCATTTAAGGAAGTGATTGTTATGCATTGATCGTTGTAACGTGATTGTTGTACAGCATGGGTAGTATACAAATGTATGGTGTATATTAAGATCCCGCGTCAGGATACATGTATTCACTAATACATTAAATGTATACCCCCTCAGGTAGGTATAGTGAGTGGTGTCGTGAGTTTAGTATACAAACAGTGGTAGTTTTTAAAGGCACTTGTGGACTGTACCCGTGGTATGGTTTGTTTGCAATCGTGTCATTACGATTTCGTGAGTCATTGTGTGTGTGTGTGTGTGTGTGTGTGCAAGACAACCACTATGAAAAAATAGAGGAATTCCAAGCGCTTTCGTGACTACTCACATTATCATAGTTCCTTGATAATGTGAGTAGTCACAAAGCGCTTGGAATTCCTCTATTTTTCATAGTGGTTGTCTTGCATATTTTGATATCACCTGTTTACTGTGATCTTTTAGCTATATATATATATATATATATATATATATATATATATATATATATATATATATATATATATATATATATATATATATATATATATATATATATATATATGTACTCACCTAGTTGTGGTTGCAGGGTCGAGACATAGCTCCTGGCCCCGCCTCTTCACTGGCCGCTACTGGGTCACTCTCCCTGCGCCATGAGCTTTATCATACCTCTTCTTAAAGCTGTGTATGGAACCTGCCTCCACTACATCGCTTCCCAAGCTATTCCACTTCCCGACTACTCTGTGACTGAAGAAATACTTCCTAACATCCCTGTGATTCATCTGAGTCTTCAACTTCCAACTGTGTTCCCTTGTTGCTGTGTCCCATCTTTGGAATATTCTGTCTCTGTCAACCTTGTCAATTCCTCTCAGTATTTTGTATGTCGTTATCATGTCCCCCCTATCTCTCCTGTCCTCCAGTGTCGTCAGGTCGATTTCCCTTAACCTCTCCTCGTAGTGTGTGTGTGTGTGTGTGTGTGTGTGTGTGTGTGTGTGTAGTGTGACCTAAGTGTAAGTGTATTGTAAACTAAATGAATTACTGAATTAGTTATATGATCAACAGCTTCCATGGTGCACGTATAGTGGTGACAGCTCAGATCCTGCCTCCCTTCTGGAAGGTAGTGAGTGTTGATGCAGGGGACAGAAGTGTTGATGCAGGGAACAGATCACCCACATACACTGGCAGGGACTACCTCATGATACACTCCGTGGCTACAGCACTCAACTTCACCTTCCAAGTCCGCCGCTGCTCCAGTATAGACGAGGTGTCTCTTCCATCTACTGTGTGTAACTACCTACTTGTAGCTACAGTAGCAGAGCTATGCTCGTAGTCTCGTCTCTAACACTCTGGTCATCGTATAATTTTTTAAAAGTTTCAGGACTTTCAGAACTTACTAATTCCTCTATTAATGCATTCTACTGAAATATTGCAGCTATTGAATTGTTGCACCTACTGAATTGTTGTAGCTACTGAATTGTTGTAGTTACTTAATTATTGTAGCTACTGAATTACTGTAGCTACTGAATTGTTGTATATACTGAACTGTCAGTCTTATTTCTCGTTTATTTAATTTTCGTGTATTTTGTTACTATTATTAATATTTTATTGAGAAGCGCTAAACTCGTTAGGGTCACCCATCCTGTGGACGGTAGTGTCTAGTTTACTGTACACCCAATATCCATCCTGTGGACGGTAGTGTCTAGTTTACTGTACATCCCATATCCATCCTGTGGACGGTAGTGTCTAGTTTACTGTACACCCCATATCCATCCTGGGGACGGTAGTGTCTAGTTTACTGTACACCCCATATCCATCCTGGGGACGGTAGTGTCTAGTTTACTGTACACCCCATATCCATCCTGGGGACGGTAGTGTCTAGTTTACTGTACACCCCATATCCATCCTGGGGACGGTAGTGTCTAGTTTACTGTACACCCCATATCCATCCTGGGGACGGTAGTGTCTAGTTTACTGTACACCCCATATCCATCCTGTGGACGGTAGTGTCTAGTTTACTGTACACCCCATATCCATCCTGGGGACGGTAGTGTCTAGTTTACTGTACACCCCATATCCATCCTGGGGACGGTATGCTCTTGCGCTACTGTTCATAAAATGGATATGAAGAGCATAATAAAATCAGCAGTTTCGGTGGCAAAATATAAAATCCCATATCGTACTTTCTCTTCCCCTCACCCTGGGAAACTTCAGTGGTTCACGTTTGCTCCCTCTCCCTTCCCCTCACCCTGGGAAACTTCAGTGGTTCATGTTTGTCCCTCTCCCTTCCCTTCACCCTGGGAAACTTCAGTGGTTCACGTTTGCTCCCTCTCCCTTCCCCTCACCCTGGGAACACCAGATCTACCTTATCTGTTAATCACTATCTTCTTGTAATTTATTTCCTCAGAATTCGTAGATCACATGAAGACAGTTCGATCGAACAAATTAAATTTTTTTTTATCCCTTTTATCATGATATTCTTGAATGAGCTCATTTAATTAATTCCCAAGTATCAAGATGCATCATATAGTAATGTAGATTGTTCAGTCAAGATAATATCCATGTGAAGTATATGTTAACTGTTGTGTACTTTGACATTGTATAGAATCAGCTGAAAGTTGTTGCCTGTTGTCCTTAGTTTGTGTAGTTGTATGTCGAGACGCCATACGTAGCATGCCCGAGCTGTACGGGTTGTACTTATAACGGCTGCATCACGGCTGTTCACGTGATTTCCAACCTCTGCCCATGTGATCTGGCATCAGCCAATGATAGGCCTGCCTTTTGAATGCCTCAGCGCCAGGCGGCCTAGTGTTCAGTTACCATCGAGACTCAGTGCAGGACAGACACACAGGCATAGGCTCTCAGCTCCCATATATCCAACGCCTCATTAAACGCTACCAAAACCCAAGCTCATCGTCTGTTAATATTACCAAATCTATGAAAAGAACCCCACAACACAGTTCATGTTTGCTCCCTCTCCCTTCCCCTCACCCTGGGAAACTTCAGTGGTTCATGCTTGCTCCCTCTCCCTTCCCCTCACCCTGGGAAACTTCAGTGGTTCATGCTTGCTCCCTCTCCCTTCCCCTCACCCTGGGAAACTTCAGTGGTTCATGCTTGCTCCCTCTCCCTTCCCCTCACCCTGGGAAACTTCAGTGGTTCATGCTTGATCCCTCTCCCTTCCCCTCACCCTGGGAAACTTCAGTGGTTCATGCTTGCTCCCTCTCCCTTCGTCTCACCCTGGGAAACTTCAGTGGTTCATGTTTGCTCCCTCTCCCTTCCCCTCACCCTGGGAAACTTCAGTGGTTCATGTTTGCTCCCTCTCCCTTCCCCTCACCCTGGGAAACTTCAGTGGTTCATGCTTGCTCCCTCTCCCTTCCCCTCACCCTGGGAAACTTCAGTGGTTCATGCTTGCTCCCTCTCCTTCCTCTCACCCTGGGAAACTTCAGTGGTTCACGCTTGCTCCCTCTCCCTTCCTCTCACCCTGGGAAACTTCAGTGGTTCAAGTTTGCTCCCTCTCCCTTTCTCTCACCCTGGGAAACTTCAGTGGTTCACGCTTGCTCCCTCTCCCTTCCTCTCACCCTGGGAAACTTCAGTGGTTCAAGTTTGCTCCCTCTCCCTTTCTCTCACCCTGGGAAACTTCAGTGGTTCACGCTTGCTCCCTCTCCCTTCCTGCTCGTAGGCCAACGTATCGGCTGCAGTCTCGCTCTCTTTTTTTCCTTTAACAATATCAGTCGCATTTTCTTGCATGATGGTATACACTAACAGTTTCAAATGTTCAGACTGCGCCAGGTATGAGGTTGTCTGGACTCGGATCATTTTTACATCGGAGTTATGTCACTTACTATTATCTCATACATTACAACCATGTTCATCTTATATTTTACCTCTTCAGATTCTTATAAAGCGTTTTAAGCTATGGTATCAAGATATGTAACTCGTCACACCCTATCATGTTCCGGATACAACACTGATTATGATGAACTTCTCGCAAACAAAAAGTTTTTTTTTTGCTTGGTCCCTACACACACACACACACACACACACACACACACACACACACACACACACACACACACACACACACACACACAGACTAGGCTCCATGGTTCACCCACGATCTGACATCCTTATATAGAGAAGCCTTTTATTACGAGTCATTATCCAGTACTGTTCCAGAGGTTCTGGAACCACTGACTACAGCATTAATCTGAGTTAGAGAATAAATTATTTTCCATTAAACCACAATTAGATTTGTTTCCGTCTTCTTGCCAACGGTGTTGGACGTGTAAAGCAACCTTACACGTACGTGGGGTGACCACTCACGCCTTACACGTACGTGGGGTGACCACTCACGCCTTACACGTACGTGGGGTGACCACTCACGCCTTACACGCATATACTACATGACAAGGCGTCCAGCACCTCTCTACAAGGCCTAGCAGGTGGCTTAACAGTTCACGTATTAATAGTCTGTCCATGCAGAGAGCACGCAGGTTTTTTTTTTTTTTTAGTATTTACAATGTCCTGTCACATTAACATTAACTGCCCTCCTTACCAAAAACTTCGCCTCTGTCGTAGACTTCCTCTATGACTCTGTTGGAGAAGATAACCTGTTTCACGAATTATGTTCTTAAATTTAAAAGCACCGGAACCTCAACTTCGGTGACCTCACCCTCATGATTAAAGTCATATCTGTGCTGTATGACCCTACAGGTTAGGCACTAATTTCCTTTTTTTTATATAATTTACTCCAATTAGGTGATGGAGAAGTTAGAGGAGGGTACTGCACAGATCTCTGGCTTCCGTGTGATGCTGATCCCACAGATCCTGGCCCGGGTGGACCACACCTACTTCATCGAGCGGGCCACCTACACCTTCAGTATGGCTAAACCAACCTCCAAGCCTCGCTGGCAGAACATGTACCATCCACTTAGTGGGCAGGTGTGGACAACCATGATGGTTGTTCTGATCCTCGTGCCAGGATTCCTGTACATGGTGGGTCATATACACACACACACACACACACACACACACACACAAGACTAGACTAGTCCCGGAGCTAAGGGGTATGTCCTACGAGGAGAGGTTAAGGGAAATCGACCTGACGACACTGGAGGACAGGAGAGATAGGGGGGACATGATAACGACATATAAAATACTGAGAGGAATTGACAAGGTTGACAGAGACAGAATGTTCCAAAGATGGGACACAGCAACAAGGGGACACAGTTGGAAGTTGAAGACTCAGATGAATCACAGGGATGTTAGGAAATATTTCTTCAGTCACAGAGTAGTCGGGAAGTGGAATAGCTTGGGAAGTGATGTAGTGGAGGCAGGTTCCATACACAGCTTTAAGAAGAGGTATGATAAAGCTCATGGCGCAGGGAGAGTGACCCAGTAGCGGCCAGTGAAGAGGCGGGGCCAGGAGCTATGTCTCGACCCCTGCAACCACAACTAGGTGAGTACAACTAGGTGAGTAAACACACACACACACACACACACACACACACACACACACATATATATATATATATATATATATATATATATATATATATATATATATATATGTCGTGCGATTAGGTAAAACTCGCGATTTTGGCTTAAATAGCAACGCTCACCTTGCCATATAAGACAAGTGAAAATTTGTGTATGCAATAATTTCGCCAAAATCATTCTGAACATAACGAAAAAAATATATTTCATTGTGTTTGTTTATTATTAAATTAATGTTAACGTATCTAAAATATATTTAGTTGGGTTAGGCTAAATTAAATTGCGCTTGTTGTAATAAGGTTAGGTAGGTTTTCAAAGTTTCTCTTGGTACAAAATTATAAATTTTTACATTAACATAAATGAAAAAATATATCTTTAAACGTATAAGAAAAATTTTAGAAAGGACTTAATTTTAAATGAGTTCTTGCTAATTGACCAGTTTTACCTAATCGGCACGACATATATATATATATATATATATATATATATATATATATATATATATATATATATATATATATATATATATATATATATATATATTTATATATATATATATATATATATATATGCAAAGCGAGATATATAAAACCAAAAATTTTCAGAAAAGCAAAAGGCTCTCTTCCTACCACGTGTGCAGATGGTGTACGTGAGTGGCGACCAGGTGGTGAGACGGAGCCTGGACCCGTGTTCCATGACACTGAGTGTGGTGAGCATCCTGCTGGGGCAGGATGCCGGCATGGTTGTGCCCAACGTGGCATCGGCACGCCTCCTGCTGGCACTGTGGCTCGTGCTGGCCTTCATCCTGGGCACAGCCTACCGTGGCACCCTCACAGCCTTCCTCACAGTGCCAGCCTACCCATCCCGCCCGGAGACTATTGATGAACTGGCCGGCACTGGCGTCAGGTTGGTGATACATTATTATTATTATTATTATTGTTATGTTATTATTATTATTATTATTATTATTTATCATTATCATTACATTCTGAAGAGAAGTTGCAGAGGTTGGTGGATGAGTTTGGTAGGGTATGAAAAAGATAATTAAAAGTGAATATAGGAAAGAGTAAGGTGATGAGGATAATAAGAAAATCAGGTAACGAAAGACTGGATATCAGATTGGAGGGAGAGAGTATGGAGGAGGTGAATGTATTCAGATATTTAGGAGTGGACGTGTCAGCAGGTGGGTCTATGAAAAAATGAGGTAAATCATAGAATTGACGAGGGGAAAAATGTGAGTGGTGCACTGAGGAGTCTGTTTAGACAAAGAACTTTGTCCATGGAAGCAAATAGGGCAATGTATGAGAGTATAGTTATACCAACACTCTTGTATGGGTGTGAAGCATGGGTGGTGAATGTTGCAACAAGGAGAAGGCTGGAGGCAGTGGAGATGTCATGTCTGAGGTCAATGTGTGGTGTGAATATAATGCAGAGAATTCGTAGTTTGGAAATTAGGAGGAGATGCGGGATTACCAAAACTGTTATCCAGAGAGCTGAGGAGGGGTTGTTGAGGTGGCTTGGACATGCAGAGAGGAAGGAACAAAATAGAATGACTTCGAGAGTGTATAAATCTGTAGTGGAGGGAAGCGGGGTAGAGGTCGGCCTAGGAAAGGTTGGAGGGAGGAGGTAAAGGATGTTTTGTGTGCGAGGGGCTTGGACTTTCAGCAAGCATGCATGAGCGTATTAGATAGGAGCGAATGGAGACAAATGGTTTTTAGGACTTGACGTGCTGTTGGAGTGTGAGCAGGGTAATATTTATGAAGTGATTCAGGGAAACCGGCAGGCCGGACTTGAGTCCTGGAGATGAGAAGTACAGTGCCGGCACTCTGAAGGAGGGGTGTTAATGTTGCAGTTTTATAACTGCAGTGTAAAGCACCCCTCTGGCAAGACAGTGATGGAGTGAATGATGGTGAAAGTTTTTCTTTTTCGGGCCACCCTGCCTTGGTGGGAAACGGTCAACGTGTTAACAATAAATATAAAATAATATATACATTCTACTACAACTAGTAATAATAATAATAATAGTAATAATTAAGCATACGTTTCGTCAGGTGCAAGTTCACTTCGAACGCCACACAGTTCGTGAAGTACTTCCAAGAGTCGAAGCTGACGTCGTACCAGAGTGTGGGCAGCAGAGCTGACGTCGTGGAGACAGTCCTAGCTGGTCTGCAGGCCATCACCAAGACCAGGTGACCCGAGCCTTCACTCCTGGATCTGGGACCAGCGAATACTATCTCTCTCTCTCTCTCTCTCTCTCTCTCTCTCTCTCTCTCTCTCTCTCTCTCTCTCTCTCTCTCTCTCTCTCTCTCTCTCTCTCTCTCTCTCTCTCTCTCTCTCTCTGTCTCTCTGCTACAGTTATACCATATAAAGACTGATACAACTATTCCATTTTAAGACTACTACAACTATTCCATTTTAAGACTGCTACAACCATTCCATCTTAAGACTAAACCAGACACACATTAAAGCTATCTTTTAAAGCTCCTTTATATATAGTGTTTTTTTTTTTGTAAATTCGATTGAAAAAATTTCACCTACAATTCAAAAGCGAGTGCTATGAAGGTCGTTCCACGCACTGTTCTATTTTGGGTGTGCTTTTGAAATAGCATTTACAAACAAATCGCATTGTATAGAAGAGTTTATTAAAAATTACTGTAATTCTTCTTTGAGAGTACAGCTCATTGCCCCCCTCCCCCAGGGTTGCTTTCTTCCACGAGCGCTACAACATGGAGCTATATATCGCTGAGTACTTCACTAGACCTGACGGCTCTACACCCATCTATGTTGCCAAGGAGAACGTCATCCCTAACTACGCTGCCTACATGACTCCCCACGACGCTCCCTACAAGCATTCCCTCGACTATTGGCTCCTACGGATCATTGAGGTCAGGCTTCATACACGACAATGATAATAAGTATGAGAGGACTCATGAGTCTAAGAGGGACTAGATCAGGTCACTTCCAGTTAATAATCTGGAATTTAATTGGAAAACTAAAACCTAAATATTGAACATTTCTGTTTTTATAAAAAAAAAATACAAGAATTTTTCTTACAGGATTGTAGAGGATTAGAAATATAATGTAAATGAGAAATTAATACTTCAAAAACAGTAAAAATCCGTAGGTTAATTATGTTTTTTTTAAATAGGAGAGACTTTTCTTTATTTCGCGAAAAACTAATGTAAAAGACCTGGGAGTGATCATGTCAGAGGATCTCACCTTCAAAGACCACAACATTGTATCAATCGCATCTGCTAGAAAAATGACAGGATGGATAATGAGAACCTTCAAAACTAGGTATGCCAAGCCCATGATGACACTCTTCAGGTCGCTTGTTCTATTTAGGCTGGAATATTGCTCTGCACACTAACAGTACCTTTCAAGGCAGGTGAAATTGCTGACCTAGATAATGTACAGAGAACCTTCATGGCACACATAAGTACGCTAAACCACCTCAATTACAGGGAACGCTTAAAGTTCCTCAACCTGTACTCTCTAGAACGAAGGCGGGAGACATACATGATTATATACACATGGAAAATCCTAGAAGGATTAGTACCAAACTTACACACGAGAGTCACTCCCTATGAAAGCAAAAGACTCGGCAGACGATGCAACATCCCCCCAATGAAAAGCAGGGGTGCCACTAGCACGATAAGAGACAACACAATAAGTGCCGGGGCCCAAGACTGTTCAACTGCCTCCCAACATACGTAAGGGGGATTAGCAATAGACCCCTGGCTGTCTTCAAGAAGTCGCTGGACAGGCACCTAAAGTCAGTACCTGACCAGCCGGGCTGTGGTTCGTACGTCGGGTTTCGTGCGGCCAACAGTAACAGCCTGGTTGATCAGGCCCTGATCCATCATGAAGCCTGGTCACAGACCGGGCCGCGGGGGTGTTGACCCCCGAAACCCTCTCCAGGTATAACATTTTCGTTTGCTTTCTCACAAATTTTCGTTTATTACTTGATAACGCCTTATTCGATCGGCTTAAATTTTCAATATTTTAGTAATGTATGTTGGGCAAGGTTTATTTACATGCGTGGGTGCACTGTGCACAATGCTACATAGGCCGTTCCCAGATTATTGTTTGTGTGTGACAGGGGGACACAGCCTCCTCTGATCGCCTTCAAAACTTCAACACTGATGTGTCTTACTTAGTAAAACATTACTATATTTAATGCAGTGTCTTGATACCATTTTAGCACTTTAATATTGAAATAGTATAGAATTATTTTCACCTTCCTGAATTGTTTAGCCTTGATTCTGTGAGGGGCTCTTGATTAAAGGAACTGGGGTCATCTTCTGCTTGAATCGAATTTATATGTCTTCCATTCCGCAGGCGCTATATGACCCTTACGGGTTTAGCTTTTTCCTCTGATTAAAAACAACAGTTGTAAAAGGCATCAATCTTGAGTGGCTGATGCATAGTATGAAGTGGATCAAACGCTTCACGGGTTTAGGCTGTGTGGCCACAAATTTTGTTGGATTTTGCGCAATAACTGGAAAATGCTTCTGGTCAGCTTGAATTAAATTGGTGAAATAATTGAAGAAATAAGAAACAAGTCAGTGTTTGACTTTAATTGGTTATCCTGGATTAAATCAACTTAATGCTTTTTTTTATGTGTCTATAACATCTGTGTGCCCTTAAGAGCATTATTAAAAATTTATGTGTGATGAACACAAAGCTTATATAAAACTTATTTACTTTCTTATAAGCTGGTCAGTTTTAGAGAAAATTTTGGATCGATTTAGTCAGTGAAGGTTCCCATTTGTTTTTGTTTTTTAAGAAAGTGGAAAAAATTAAATGCTGCTTTTCATGTCATAATTTCTGAGTGTTGCATCTGATTAACTTCAGCTTTCCATGATGATTATTTGAGAACGCAGCATCTGAGTGGCTTCCAGCTTAATATGAGTGTGTATTTTAGGATATTTGTCTCTTTAGTCAGCCTGAAAGATTTCAATTAGATTTGGTCTGTGTCCAACTTTACCATTTTTATTGAAAAAAATGGATATAAGATTCCAAATAATAACTTATAAATGACTCGTCTGAGTCCCTTTAAATCTTTAAAGTTAATATTGAACTTCATTATCAAGTGCTGCCGCATCCTGCACTATTCCATCCGTGTGAACTGAAGCTCAGGAGCTGGGGCTGTGCGATACATGGATACCCTTCCTCGGATCAATCAGCCACCGAAACACAACTAGTTCCCTTAATGTTTAGCGTATTCTTGATGTTGATTCTGACTGCTTTATTAAGTTCAAATCCTATCAAATGCACGATGGCCCCTTAAGGCTGCATGTTATATATACAATACCAGTCATGAATAGTTTAACTACTTACATAATGAATATAGAAAGCTCAGCGTATATTTATATTTATGCACATTTGTGTGTGTATGTCCCGTGTGATGTTAGTAGTGGGGTTAGCAGTAACCTGAACCATCCACGGTGGTATTTGTGCGATTCACCTTCAGACGAAAGGCCTTAGCAAGTTAACTTACAGTACTGTGTGCACTGGTGCACACAGTACTGTTGGAATAACAAATTATTTTATAACTGTTGTTTTCTCCCAACAGAGTGGACTGAAGAAGAAATTTTCTGATGACATGCAACGCGACACCTGGCAGGAGATCCGTCAAAGGAAAGCTCATCGGGAGCAACAGCAGCAGCTGGAGCAACAGCAGCAGCTGGAGCAACAGCAGCATCAGCAGCAGCTTGAGAACAGCAACATTATGGATTCTGAAGATAGTTTGCAGGCCCTCGGCCTGACCCACATGCAAGGCTCCTTCTGGATACTACTACTGGGCCTACTCCTGGCCAGTGCTTCCTTCCTAATTGAGGTGTTGGTGAGAGGACCCCTACACTCTCTCTCACTGTGAGGTGTTGGTGAGAAGACCCCTACACTCTCCCTCACAGTGAGGTGTTGGTGAGAGGACCCCTACACTCTCTCTCTCACTGTGAGGTGTTAGTGAGAGGACACCTACACTCTCACTGTGAGGTGTTGGTGAGAGGACCCCTACACTCTCCCTCACTGTGAGGTGTTAGTGAGAGGACACCTACACTCTCACTGTGAGGTGTTGGTGAGAGGACCCATACACTCTCTTTCACTGTGAGGTGTTGGTGAGAGGACCCCTACACTCTCCCTCATTGTGAGGTGTTGGTGAGAGGACCCCTACACTCTCTCTCACTGTGAGGTGTTAGTGAGAGGACCCCTACACTCTCCCTCACTGTGAGGTGTTGGTGAGAGGACCCATACACTCTCTCTCACTGTGAGGTGTTGGTGAGAGGACCCCTACACTCTCTCTCACTGTGAGGTGTTAGTGAGAGGACCCCTACACTCTCCCTCACTGTGAGGTGTTGGTGAGAGGACCCATACACTCTCTCTCACTGTGAGGTGTTGGTGAGAGGACCCCTACACTCTCTCTCACTGTGAGGTGTTGGTGAGAGGACCCCTACACTCTCCCTCACTGTGAGGTGTTGGTGAGAGGACCCATACACTCTCCCTCACTGTGAGGTGTTGGTGAGAGGACCCATACACTCTCCCTCACTGTGAGGTGTTGGTTTGAGGACCTCTACACTCTCCCTTACTGTGAATGTGTTGGTGAGAGGACACCTACACTCTCCCTCACTGTGAGATGTTGGAGAGAGGACCCCTATACTCTACCTCACTGTGAGGTGTTGGTGAGAGGGCTCCTACACTCTCCCTCACTGTGAGGTGTTGGTTTGAGGGCCTCTACACTTTCCCTCACTATTAGGGGTTGGTGAAAGGACCCCTACACTCTCCCTCACTGTGAGTTGTTGGTTTGAGGGCCTCTACACTCTCCCTCACTATTAGAGGTTGGTGAGAGGACCCCTACACTCTCCCTCACTGTGAAGTGTTTGTGAGAGGGCTCCTACACTTTCCTTCACTGTGTAAGGTTGAAGGAGGATATGTACACTCTCCCTGACACAGCCAGAGAGAGTGTAGGGAGGGTGGATCTAATCGGTATATTGACTGATATCCGGAACCGGAAAGAACATTGAATTTCCTTGTGTTCTTATAGTGTAATAGATCAAACTATCACTTGCTAGTGACTTTCTTCACTACCAATCACTACTGATACACGTAAACACACGTACAAGTGGCACAGTATATTCCCAGATCACTGGTGGTGTATAACAGACCTAAATTGAATGTTCACTTCATATCAAAACGTACGTGATAATGCCGTAGACTTTATTTCAAAGTTTTATATGAATGTAGTAAAATATATATATATATATATATATATATATATATATATATATATATATATATATATATATATATATATATATATATATATATATATATATATACGTGCCGATTAGGTAAAACTGGTCAATTAGCAAGAACTCATCTAAAATTAAGACCTTTCTAAAATTTTCTCTTATACGTTTAAACATATATTTTTTTCATTTATGTTAATGTAAGAATTTATAATTTTGTACCAAGAGAAACTTTCAAAATCTACCTAACCTTATCACAACAAGCGCAATTTAATTTAGCCTAACCCAAATAAATATATTTTGGATACGTTAACATTAATTTAATAATAAACAAACACAATGAAATAAATTTTTTTCGTTATGTTTAGAATGATTTTGGCGAAATTATTGCATACACAAATTTTCACTTGTCTTATATGGCAAGGTGAGCGTTGCTATTTAAGCCAAAATCGCACGTTTTACCTAATCCATTGACATATATATATATATATATATATATATATATATATATATATATATATATATATATATATATATATATATATATATATATATATATATATATATATATATATATATATATATATACATTATATATATATATATATATAGGAAGTACCACCTCTAGAACTTTACTGGGACCCTCATCCTCGAGAAGACAATAAACTACCTCAGGAAAACTCGAGTTCTCCTGGAGCTGTTTGAGTATTTTCTTCTCCTACCACTCCTAATATATTATGACAGAATACATTGACAGAAAACACAAACATGAACATGAACATATATATATATATATATATATATATATATATATATATATATATATATATATATATATATATATATATATATATATATATCTTCTTAAAGTGAAGTATTCCTTCATATATATATCCTGTATGGTTGAGTGAAGATTGTGACAATTGAGTGAAAATGATGATGGTTGAGGAAAGATCATATTAGTTGTGAGCAACCATGAGCAGGGCACCCAGGCGCTGATCAAGACGTAAGATGACTCTCAGCAGGGCACCCAGGCGCTGATCAAGACGTAAGATGACTCTCATCAGGGCACCCAGGCGCTGATCAAGACGTAAGATGACTCTCAGCAGGGCACCCAGGCGCTGATCAAGACGTAAGATGGCTCTCAGCAGGGCACCCAGGCGCTGATCAAGACGTAAGATGACTCTCAGCAGGGCACCCAGGCGCTGATCAAGATGTAAGATGACTCTCAGCAGGGCACCCAGGCGCTGATCAAGACGTAAGATGACTCTCAGCAGGGCACCCAGGCGCTGATCAAGATGTAAGATGACTCTCAGCAGGGCACCCAGGCGCTGATCAAGACGTAAGATGACTCTCAGCAGGGCACACAGGAGCTGATCAAGATGTAAGATGACTATCATCAGGGCACCCAGGCGCTGATCAAGACGTAAGATGACTCTCATCACGGCACCCAGGCGCTGATCAAGACGTAAGATGACTCTCATCAGGGCACCCAGGCGCTGATCAAGATGTAAGATGACTCTCAGCAGGGCACCCAGGCGCTGATCAAGACGTAAGATGACTCTCATCAGGGCACCCAGGCGCTGATCAAGATGTAAGATGACTCTCATCACGGCACCCAGGCGCTGATCAAGACGTAAGATGACTCTCATCAGGGCACCCAGGCGCTGATCAAGACGTAAGATGACTCTCAGCAGGGCACCCAGGCGCTGATCAAGACGTAGATGACTCTCAGCAGGGCACCCAGGCGCTGATCAAGACGTAAGATGACTCTCATCAGGGCACCCAGGCGCTGATCAAGACGTAAGATGACTCTCAGCAGGGCACCCAGGCGCTGATCTAGACGTAAAATATAAATTAGACACATATGCAACACTTGGGTATCTTTATTGAGGAAACGTTTCGCCACACAGTGGCTTCATCAGTCCAATACAAAGTAGAAAGGTGTAAGGAGAGGAGGAGTTTGAGGTAATCAGTCCCTCGGCCTGGAGTCGATGTGTTCAGTCCATCAATCTTGTTAGAAGTGCAGCACAAGGCCGTAGAGGTGGCTTATATGCTGTAATCAGGTGAGGGGAAGCAGGAGGAGGCGGGGTCATAGTGGTACCATTCACTATTCGAAGTAGGTCTTCGTATTGGACTGATGAAGCCACTGTGTGGCGAAACGTTTCCTCAATAAAGATACCCAAGTGTTGTATATGTGTCTAATTTATAACTTGTCGGTTCTCTGAACCATTCATCTAGACGTAAGATGACTCTCAGCAGGGCACCCAGGCGCTGATCAAGACGTAAGATGACTATCATCAGGGCACCCAGGCGCTGATCAAGACGTAAGATGACTCTCATCAGGGCACCCAGGACCTGATCAAGACGTAAGATGACTATCATCAGGGCACCCAGGCGCTGATCAAGACGTAAGATGACTATCATCAGGGCACCCAGGCGCTGATCAAGACGTAAGATGACTCTCAGCAGGGCACCCAGGCGCTGATCAAGACGTAAGATGACTCTCAGCAGGGCACCCAGGCGCTGATCAAGACGTATGATGACTCTCAGCAGGGCACCCAGGAGCTGATCAAGATGTAAGATGACTCTCAGCAGGGCACCCAGGCGCTGATCAAAACGTAAGATGACTCAGCAGGGCACCCAGGCGCTGATCAAGACGTAAGATGACTCTCAGCAGGGCACCCAGGCGCTGATCAAGACGTAAGATGACTCTCAGCAGGGCACCCAGGAGCTGATCAAGATGTAAGATGACTATCATCAGGGCACCCAGGCGCTGATCAAGACGTAAGATGACTCTCATCACGGCACCCAGGCGCTGATCAAGACGTAAGATGACTCTCATCAGGGCACCCAGGCGCTGATCAAGACGTAAGATGACTCTCAGCAGGGCACCCAGGCGCTGATCAAGACGTAAGATGACTCTCAGCAGGGCACCCAGGAGCTGATCAAGATGTAAGATGACTATCATCAGGGCACCCAGGCGCTGATCAAGATGTAAGATGACTCTCAGCAGGGCACCCAGGCGCTGATCAAGACGTAAGATGACTCTCATAAGGGCACCCAGGCGCTGATCAAGATGTAAGATGACTCTCAGCAGGGCACCCAGGTGCTGATCAAGACGTAGATGACTCTCAGCAGGGCACCCAGGCGCTGATCAAGACGTAAGATGACTCTCAGCAGGGCACCCAGGCGCTGATCAAGAAGTAAGATGACTCTCAGCAGGGCACCCAGGCGCTGATCAAGACGTAAGATGACTATCATCAGGGCACCCAGGCGCTGATCAAGACGTAAGATGACTATCATCAGGGCACCCAGGTGCTGATCAAGACGTAAGATGACTCTCAGCAGGGCACCCAGGCGCTGATCAAGACGTAGATGACTCTCAGCAGGGCACCCAGGCGCTGATCAAGACGTAAGATGACTCTCAGCAGGGCACCCAGGCGCTGATCAAGACGTAGATGACTCTCAGCAGGGCACCCAGGCGCTGATCAAGACGTAAGATGACTCTCAGCAGGGCACCCAGGCGCTGATCAAGAAGTAAGATGACTCTCAGCAGGGCACCCAGGCGCTGATCTAGACGTAAGATATAAATTAGATACATATGCAACACTTGGGTATCTTTATTGAGGAAACGTTTCGCCACACAGTGGCTTCATCAGTCCAATACAAAGTAGAACGGTGTATGGAAAGGAGGAGTTTGAGGTAATCAGTCCCTCGGACTGGAGTCGATGTGTTCAGTCCATCAATCTTGTTAAAAGTGCAGCACAAGGCCGTAGAGGTGGCTTATATGCTGTAATCAGGTGAGGGGAAGCAGGAGGAGGCGGGGTCATAGTGGTACCATCCACTATTCGAAGTAGGTCTTCGTATTGGACTGATGAAGCCACTGTGTGGCGAAACGTTTCCTCAATAAAGATACCCAAGTGTTGTATATGTGTCTAATTTATAACTTGTCGGTTCTCTGAACCATTCATCTAGACGTAAGATGACTCTCAGCAGGGCACCCAGGCGCTGATCAAGACGTAAGATGACTATCATCAGGGCACCCAGGCGCTGATCAAGACGTAAGATGACTATCATCAGGGCACCCAGGCGCTGATCAAGACGTAAGATGGCTCTCAGCAGGGCACCCAGGCGCTGATCAAGACGTAGATGACTCTCAGCAGGGCACCCAGGCGCTGATCAAGACGTAGGATGACTCTCAGCATGGCACCCAGGCGCTGATCAAGACGTAGATGACTCTCAGCAGGGCACCCAGGCGCTGATCAAGACGTAAGATGACTCTCAGCAGGGCACCCATGCGCTGATCAAGACGTAAGATGACTCTCAGCAGGGCACCCAGGCGCTGATCAAGACGTAAGATGACTCAGCAGGACACCCAGGCACTGATCAAGACGTAAGATGACTATCAGCAGGGCACCCAGGCGCTGATCAAGACGAAAGATGACTCTCAGCAGGGCACCCAGGCGCTGATCAAGACGTAAGATGGCTCTCAGCAGGGCACCCAGGCGCTGATCAAGACGTAAGATGACTCTCAGCAGGGCACCCAGGCGCTGATCAAGATGTAAGATGACTCTCAGCAGGGCACCCAGGCGCTGATCAAGACGTAAGATGACTCTCAGCAGGGCACACAGGAGCTGATCAAGATGTAAGATGACTATCATCAGGGCACCCAGGCGCTGATTAAGACGTAAGATGGCTTCCTCAGTATTCAACCTTCTTGCTGATAAAATGTCTTGAGAGTTTATCGTGGGTTTTGTGGAGGAGCGTCGACACTACTCAGGTGGCCACTCAAGAATGTTGACCAGCCTCCCTGACAGACTCGAGGCCACAACAAACTACCTGACAAAAAACAACAATTATTTTTATAATATTCCTGGAGAAGTGCTAAACCCGTAGTGTTAACACAGCGTCTGATGTTTGAGAGGTAATGAGGTTTGATCTAAGGAACGTGAAAGTTCCTTCAGTTGCTTAGATCAAGAGCCCCTTACCGGCATCAAGGTACTTCGCATCCTCTTGAAATGGCGGTGACAGAACTACACGAACGTTCGTCTCACAGCACCGGGACGACCAAAGACGCAGCTTGGCACTGTCTTTTTGGTTCGTCATGCTTCGAGTATACAGATTATCCACTATACGAACGCTTCCAATCAATCCTGATTTCTCAGCTAAGTAGCGAGTACCAGTCTGCAGTATCCTCTGTCATTTGTAACAGTCTCACTGCCATTAAGATGACATCTCTGGGCTTCCCTGGAGGCTGAGAGCACCACAAAAACACAACAAGACTCATTAACCATCCATCACACTTGAGAGAGAAGAAAGAAACATGTTAAGAGCCGTTGGGGTGCCGCGTGTGATCTAAGGCGGCACTGGGGTGGGGCATGGCTCTCCTTGGGACCTGCTCCAAAGGTTTCCCATACATCCATAACAAGTTGAGAACGCAACTACCCCTTCCTCAGGGCTCCTCCCCCTCCCCTTTAAAACATTAATGAATGCACGTAGTGAACGACAAGTAGCCGACGAACACACAAAGTGAACGACAAGTAGCAGACGAAACACACAAGTGAACGACAAGTTGCAGACAAACACTCATAGTGAACGACACGTTACAGACAAACACTCATAGTGAACGACAAATAACAGACAAACACACAGGAGTGAACACAAGTAGCAGACAAACTATAAATGCTAAACACACGTAGCAGTTAGTCTTCATCATTGTTTCGCTCTAAACAAGACTTGGTGAAGAACTGATTTAAGGACAAAAATTGTTTAATAATGCGGGATGGTTAATTGGGTTTGAAGCTTATCGACTACACGAGGGTCATTAAGACTGCACGTCACCTGTTCATCACTAGAGAATACTTTAATACCTAAAGAATGGATTAAATTCTCACCGTATATACACTGACGGTGTATGCATCCTGTATGGTACTTAGCTACATGTGGTGTACGGGCCGAGTCTCAGCTCCTGGCCTCATGAAAGTCAAATATCTTTCACACCTAAATTAAATAATTTAAAGGACTTTGTTTCCTTCTTCCCTTAAGGGAGTATTTATTATTTGTTTTATTATTATTATTATTATTATTATTATTATTATTATTATTATTATTATTATTATTATTATTATTCTGTATACCGGAAGTGGGACCTTTAATAAGAGGTTCTGAATATATTTCATATCTCTAACTTTTCGAGTTTATTTCTTTCATAACTCGAGAACGCCTCATCCAATCGGCTTCAAATTTCCAACACTTACATACGGTAACGGGGACCAGATTCCTGGGGAAAAAAATTGGCATAGTCAATTAGTTAAACACATTGCAAGAGTGAATATGATATTGGTATACAATTCCGACAATTTAATAAGACGCATGTTAGGAATCTTTATTCAGAAACGCTTTGCTTGCACAGTAGACTTCTTCAGTCGAATGTAGAGGAGGCAGAAGAAGCAGTGGAGATATAAAGATGATGTAATCAGTCCAATCTCGATGGAATAGTTTTGAGGTGTTCAATCCCTCAGCCTGGAGAACAGGTCAGCTCCATAGTCTGGAACAATATGAAGGTGAAGCATCAGAATGGAGACTTATATACTGTCAGAAGTGAAGCGCAGACAATCTTGAAGACGACACAAGAGGCGAGCCACACTAGAAGAAGTAAAAATATAATGATTGTAGCAAAAATACTGGGTAGGTCCAAAGTCATATTAGGGCATCGGCTTTAGCATAAATGGCCATGAATGGAAGCTGAAAGGTAATTTGAAACCAATATAGCAGTGAAGGCTGAAACCAAACCGAACTTTGTTCACAAGCAGATAAGGAAATTATTGTGAAAACTCATGGAATAATGTTGAAGAAGGAAGGAGGTACGCACACAAATGGCCCAAAGGCCTCCGCCAGCTGGAGGGCCTCCAGGTGCTGCAGCCCAGGGGCCTCCGCCAGCTGGAGGGTCTCCAGAGATTAAGTGAAAAGTCTTCACAGTTACTGTTGTAAGTTTATAATTATACTGTGTTATTACATCACGTATATGATGAACTGTTGACTTGTGATTATTTTTTTCTTTTAAAAATATCGCTGGGGACCTCACAGTACCTGGAGCCCAGGGCCTACAAAATCTTAATCCGGCTCTGGGTAGGTCCCTCTCAAATCCAACCTTTCTCACTTTAATTAGTGGTCAGAAAATAAAGTTGTCAAAGATGTCCTCTGTAGTAGCAGAAACAGCAGTAGATGTAGCAGCAGAAGCAGCAGCAGTAGTAGTAGTAATAGCAGCAGCAACAGCAGCAGCAGGTGTAGCAGCAGGAGCAGCAGGAGCAGCAGCAGTAATAGTAGTAATAGCAGCAACAGCAGCAGCAGCTGCAGCAGTAGTAGTAATGGCAGCAGCAGCAGCAGCTGTATCAACAGGAGCAGTAGAAGAAGTAGTAGTAGTAATAGCAGCAGCAGTAGCTGTAGCAGCAGCAGCAGCAGTAGTAGTAGCAGCAGCAATAGCATCAGCAGCTGCAGCAGTAGTAGTAATTACAGCAGCAGCAGCAGCTGTAGCAACAGGAGCAGTAGAAGCAGTAGTAGTAATAATAGCAGCAGCTGTAGCAGCAGCAGCAGCAGTAGGAGGAGGAGGAGGAGGATAAGGAGCAGCAACGACAGCAACATGCACACCACACTTCATCACGTGTTAATGGTCGTGTTTCCGCAACATTTGACGACAACTGAACCACGACGAGAAGACGACTTGTTGTATGTGTTGCTGTTGTTGCTTTTCTTGCTGATGGTGGAATTTGTTTGTTGTTAATTGTTACGTTTTGAAGGTATCAGGTTAAAGTCACAAGTCAGGTTAAAGTCACTAGTCAGGTTAAAGTCACTAGTCAGGTTAAAGTCACTAGTCAGGTTAAAGTCACAAGTCAGGTTAAAGTCACTAGTCAGGTTAAAGCCACTAGTCAGGTTAAAGTCACAAGTCAGGTTAAAGTCACTAGTCAGGTTAAAGCCGCAAGTCAGATTAAAGTCACTAGTCAGGTTAAAGCCACTAGTCAGGTTAAAGTCACAAGTCAGGTTAAAGTAACTAGTCAGGTTAAAGCCGCAAGTCAGGTTAAAGTCACTAGTCAGGTTAAAGCCACAAGTCAGGTTAAAGCCACAAGTCAGGTTAAAGCCACTAGTCAGGTTAAAGCCGCAAGTCAAATTAAAGCCACTAGTCAGGTTAAAGCCACAAACCAAGTTAAAGCCCATGTATGATGGGCTTTAGATTGGAAAGGTTGGAGGGAGGGGGTAAAGGAGGTTTTGTATTCGAGGAGCTTGAACACCCAGCAGGCGTATGTGAACGTGTTAGACAGGAGTGAGTATACCTAGAGAGAGTATACCTGGAGAGAGTATACCTGGAGAGAGTTCCAGGGGTCAACGCCCCTGCGGCCCGGTCTGTGACCAGGCCTCATGTTGGATCAGAGCCTGATCAACCAGGCTGTTACTGGTGGTCGCACGCAGTCCAACGTACGAACCACAGCCTGGCTGGTCAGGTACAGACTTTAGGTGCCTGTCCAGTGCCTGCTTGAAGACAGCCAGGGGTTTGTTGGTGATCCCCCTAATGTATGCTGAGAGGCAGTTGAACAGTCTTGGGCCCCTGACACTTATTGTGTTGTCTCTCAACGTGCTAGTGGAGGCAAGTGGTTTTTATGTCTTGACGTGCTGTTGGAGTGTGAAGAAGGTAACATTTACGGAGATGTGCCTGTGAATACAAAGACTATTTATTGCAGAGGTAATACCAGTACATGGAAACAACCATTGATGGAGCTGTTATCCCTAATGGCGTGTGAACTATTTGGGTTGCAATGTAACTTTTTTATGGCGAAGTGTTCACCCACAGGATGAGTGGCCTTGCCTCCATAAAACCAGCCCATCCTGGTAAAATCTATTAAATGTTAATGGATCCGGAGACATTCACCCCCGAGGCCCAGTTTCAAATCAATCCTCCTCGGTTACAATTCTCCTCAGTTCAAATACTTCTCAGCTCCAAGTCTTGTCGATGGCGAAGGAAATATTCCAGGCATAAGAAAACAAAGTGTATTCTGAATGTTAAGTAGAAAATTGTGAAATTTATTTATTTTGTGAGACAGAAAGAGAAGACCATCAAGCCAGCCAGAGGACAAAACGTTAAACAGATTCCCGATTCGCACTAGTACGGCAGAATGTTGGCACCACCTTGTTATGGTTGCTAACTACCAACCTGCGCATGTTGAAACGTTGTGCAAATGTCGGATGGTCATGTATATATTGGAACCTGATGCATACGTTGGAACATGTTGCATGTGTTGGAGAGTCCTGCAAGAGTGCAAACCTTTTAAAACATTTCCTTTGAGTAGTCATATTAACCAAACAGTAGTGTCTCCCAGGATGGTTGCTCTCAGTTAACTTTCTATGTCCGAACGTCCTTCCATGTGCCAGAATGTTATACATACGTAGGCACGTCCTATATATATTATGGTTACGTCCTACATATGTAGGCACGTCCTGTGTGCATTGCTGGTGACCGCTGAGGAGTGAAGATGTTGTGAGTGTGAAGCAGTGACCCCCACACAGCTCAGTGTTTTGTCACCCAGGGCAGGCCAGATGTCGCCTCAACCACACTGCTCAAGTTTCATTACAGCAACTGTCGGCTTAGCGTGTCGTGAACCCTGGCATTCCTAGTCTGATTTACAGCTCCTCTCTAAAGTGCATGGAGACAGACAGCACCTCTCCGCTGACTCTCTCTCCGACTCAAGACAACAGCAGCAGCATCAAAACTTTTCGTTAAAGAATATATAAAAATATATAAATAAAACATACC
This sequence comes from Cherax destructor, assembly GCA_009830355.1. Taxonomy (NCBI): domain Eukaryota; kingdom Metazoa; phylum Arthropoda; class Malacostraca; order Decapoda; family Parastacidae; genus Cherax; species Cherax destructor. The sequence goes on from WNWK01022964.1 coordinate 28,534, forward strand.
TGTGACCGGTTTCGAAAGCTTTCCTACTCTCGTAGCCTGGGCCAGGAGCCAGGCTTTTCTTTGCCTGTTCAACCAGGCTGTTGCTGTTGGAGGCCACCTGACGCACATATGTCCATTACAGCCATCTTCATTTGACACTTGTTGGCGTAAGTGATCCAGTTTCCTCTTGAGAACTTCTACACTTGTTCCGTGAAAATTTCTAATTACAACTGGTAGTAAGTTGACTAGCCACTGAGCACGTTTGTTGACACAGTTATGTTATCTTGCCCATGGTGCTAATTTGCTAGGTCTATTTTACACTTCATTATGTCTCATGCCACTACGTCGTTTTAGGAGTATAGAAGTTGGATCCAGGTCTTCCTGAATCTTTCAGGAATCTGATCTCTCTCTCTCTCTCTCTCTCTCTCTCTCTCTCTCTCTCTCTCTTCTCTCTCTCTCTCTCTCTTTCTCTCTCTCCCTTTAACACCATAAAGTCATTCCCAGTAGTACTTGGAAACAGTCCTTGTAGCTTAAATGCTTTGTACAGCAAAATGCCTCTCACATAGTCTTACTTTTCCCTATGTCTTAGTTACTCTCCCTCATCCACCAGTATTGTCGTGCTGCATCCTTATCTTGGTTTTCAAGATAAGGATGCAGCTCCAAATATTGCTTTTGTGAGAAGCTCTCATAATAGTTAGCTTTCCTATTTTTACCCTTTCTAAACAGTGTAAGCAAAGAAGGAGGATTTAACATTTAGGATGTTTGTGTTTAGTTTGGATATTGTTAGTACCTCTGGTACTGTACCATCTTGTAATATGGCTTTTGTGTTACTTTTGAATACTATCTCCAATTTCTTGCTTTGTCTCAGTAGTCCTGACACCTCATATCCCATGTGTGGCACGGCAATCTCATCATTATAACACTATTTAGCTAGGTTACCGGTGAAACAACCGGAAGTAGGGGGAGAATAAATTGGCCTTTATGAGGCCAAGGAATGAAGAGTGATTAGGGATTCGATGGGCAGCCGAACTGGGAGGAAGACTTTTTCGAGCTATGGTCTTGCGACCTGGTTTAAGAAAGTTGTGAAGTCTTTGGAATCAGTAGCCTTGTGGGTGGGGGAGGCTCATTACACTGATCTAAAATTGGAACTGTTCATTGATTTTAATAATTCTTAGTAAGTGATATTTCAGTCTGTCTAAAATTCATTGACTTATTCCCTTTAAATTCAGTCTCCCTTAGTAATAATATTAATCTCCCTGAGCAGTGTCCCTGAGGAAGTGTGTACAGGATAACATTCACAGTGTAATTCATTGCTCTTACAGTATACGTCTGTTTAAGAGTTTGTTTACTTTAACCCATGATTAGTTCAGTATTAATTATTTAAGTGGCGTTATGCTCAAGTGTCCTAAAGTGATGCAGTACACTTGTACTGGCAGAATGAAGGTTGAAGGCGGCAGCTTGTTTATACTCGACACCCATACAAATATATTCACACTTGGTGTGTATATTTCTGATCTCCTCGCTGTCGACAATATTGTGGGCTGCTGTAAGTTTGGTTCTGGTGTGTGAACAACTGGTTCACTGTGTTCCACTGTCATGGTCCTGGTGTGTGAACAACTGGTTCACTGTGTTCCACTGGCATGTATCTACCACGCGTTCTCTTTCATCGTTTTTATTTGTTCTTTCTTTAAATGCTTTCTGTCACTCCCTAAAAAGTTTTATTGGTTAATACGTCTTTTTTTATATTGAGACGTAATCCTACATCCTTTTTCTTCACGTAAAATTTGGGCAATTCAGGTCGTACCTTTTTCCAGAACTTCAGAGTACATTTGTGCGCCTCAGGGTGAGAACATTGTTCTTGCAAAAGATTGCAGGAAAGACTGCAGCGACCTCGTCTCTTTCTGTGTAGACTGGAGTACATTCAATAGAATGTGCTGGTATTATCATCGTATTCCATATTTGCAGATGACCCTGGCATATTCTAAAAGAGGAGTGCCATTGACAGTGTATGAGAGGTGGCATAAGTTCCAAAGGTTAGTCGTTGACGCAGTGCATGACAGGTGACACAGGTACACGGAGGGGATGGAGGAAATAGACTGTGTTTGAAACACTGGCGTGAAGGGATACCTTCCTCAGATCACTGAGGTAGAGCGGGCTGTTGTTGTGGGATATAAATGTAATACAGTATCCCCTAACTTCCCCACTCACCACTACCTCCATCACCTTACTGTCCCACTCACCACTACCTCCATCACCTTACAGTCCCACTCACCACTACCTCCATCACCTTACTGTCCCACTCACCACTACCTCCATCACTTTACTGTCCCACTTACCACTACCTTCATCACCTTACTGTCCCACTCACCACTACCTCCATCACCTTACTGTCCCACTCACCACTACCTCCATCACCTTACTGTCCACTCACCACTACCTTCATCACCTTCTGTCCCACTTCCACTCACTTCAATCACCTTACTGTCCACTCACCACTACCTCCATCACCTGTCCCACTCACCACTACCTCCATCACTGTACTGTCCCACTCACCACTACCTCCATCACCTTACAGTCCACTCACCACTACTCCATCACCTTACTGTCCCACTCACCACTACCTCCATCACCTTACTGTCCCCTCACCACTACCTCCATCACCTTACTGTCCCACTCACCACTAAATGCTTTTTGTCACTCCTAAAAATTTTATTGGTTAATACGTCTTTTTTTATTGAGACGTAATCCTACATCCTTTTTTTTCACGTAAAAATTTTGGGGAATTCAGGTCGTACCCCAGAACTTCAAATACATTTTTGCGCCTCAGGGTGAGAACATTGTTCTTGCAAAGATTGCAGGAAAGACTGCAGCGACCTCGTCTCTTTCTGTGTAGACTGGAGTACATTCAATAGAATGTGCTGGTATTATCATCGTATTCCATATTTGCAGATGACCCTGGCATATTCTAAAAGTGCCATTGACAGTGTTTAGAGGTGGCATAAGTTCCAAAAAGGGTTGTCGTTGACGCAGTGCATGACAGGTGACACAGGTACACGGAGGGGAGGGGAAAAAGACTGTGTTTGCACTGGCGTGAAGGGATACCTTCCTCAGATCACTGAGGTAGAGCGGGCTGTTGTTGTGGGATATAAAAAATTCAGGGATCCCCCCAATTCCCCACTCACCCTACCTCCATCACCTTCGTCCCCTCACCCCCCTACCTTC
>WNWK01022965.1:0-31733 GCA_009830355.1 Cherax destructor
CCCTAATGAAAACAAAATATGCGTTGAAATGGTGGTACCCCCCCATAAAAAAAAGAAAAAGGGCTGAAAGAATTTATATAACCCTATTTGATCAAAAATTTCTCGTGTTTTTAAAAAAGCTGACGCGACTATTCAATCATAATTTTTTGGGGGAACATCATAAATTTCAAATAAAATTATTTTGGGACAAAATGGGGGAACTTAAGGAAAAAAATGGGGTATCAGGGGGATTTAATTTTAAAGGGTGGGGTCTTGTAATAAACAGAACTCCAAAAACTGGGCCCAGAGGTGCAGGGGGGGATAAAAATTTCCCCCAGTGGTTTTTTTTCCCAAAAAATGTTAGGAAATGAACGTGGATTCTGAAACGTGTAACTGGAGGAAGTGGGCTGCAAGCATCGTGACTAAAATTAAAAATACAGAAAGGGGCGGAAAATGGAGATGAAAAATTTTTTTTTTTTAAAATCCGGAAACCCTTTTAAACCCGGGGGTTTCATGGGGGCCCAAAGAAGGGGAGGCAGTCAAGTTTGAAAAAGGGGGTTTTTTTCCCCAATTCCGATCAATAGCCCTTCACTGGCATCATGTTCCCGGAGGGGATATAACTGGTGTACCTGTCTAGCCTTGGACGACACGCACACTGGATATAATTGTAACTACCAATAACTTTTTTCTTGCTTGCAACGAAATAAACTTTTTATTATTATTTTTTATTAATCAAAAAAAAACGTATCTCCTCTTTTTCACTTTTTTTTTTCCATTTTTTATTATTATTATTATACAACTCAGGAATTTCAAATTTTATTTTTTCCCCAATGTTTCCCTTTAAATTTCCCCCATTCTAAATTTACAAATATCTCCATCCCCCGTTAGTTTTAAACCCCCTTTTTTTTTTTCCCCCCTTTTTTTAAAAGGGGTTTAACCCCCTCTGTAATTTAAAAATTGTTGTTTTTTTTCCCCTTTCAGTTCCAACTAATTTCCCCCAGAGGGCCCCCTGTCCACCATAATAAAAAACCAAACATTGACCCCCCAAAATTAATTAAATGGTCCCCATAAATTTAAAACCCAAAAAGAAAGGTGCCCCCTTAATCAGTAAACTTAATCTTGGATTCCTCATAGTATTTACTGAAAAAAATTCCCCAAAAATTTTAAAAGGAAAAACATTTCCCCCCCGTCACTCTTGAAAAATGCTAAAATATTTGGGGGTTCCCCCCCCATTTTTATTCTCTGTAATAACCCTGTAAACTATTTTGTAATTTTCCCTATCCCCCTTCCCCAACAATCTTTTACCTCAGGCACCCCAGAAAAAAATTTTTCCCCACCCCCCAAAAGGTCCTGTCATCCTTTCAACAAATCTTCCTTTAGCGGGGGGAAACACTCACCCCCCCCTTTTTTAAAATTCAAATACACTCATCAAAAAAAAAAATTCAAAAATCCTTCCTTTTTTTTCCTCGCTTTCATTCCCACTTCCACGTTCACAATGACCCTTTTTGCTCACACTGGTCCTGGTTATCTTTACTAGTCCTGAACCCCCCCAAACGATTTACACCCCCCCACTATTCACTCTACATTACCACCCCCCAAAAAATTTTCTTTTTGACTTTTTCCCTGTTGATGTGGAAGCGCTGAGTATCTTTTTTTCCCCTCTAAAAAGCTCCCCCCTAAATTTAAAAACTCTGCCTTCAAGTGATGAAAAAGGGGTTTTGAAGGACAAGCATTAATTTCCCCCATATTTGTTACTATTCCCCAAAAAGAATGGTAAAAAATGTTTTTGCATTAGTGCTCCTTTTATTATACTCTTGGTGGTTGGTGTGCTCTCGATTATTTAAAAATGTTTATTATTTTTAAAGGGTTTTTCTTTATTTTTTGGGGGTATTAGTTTTTATCAAAAAAGGGAAAAATTTTGCTCTATTTTGGAAAGGGGGGGCAAAAACATTCCTTTTAAAAAGGGAAAGTTTACAATGAAAAAAAAATTAAAGCAATGTTCATTCCCCTTTTGATGCAATGCCGCACATGTAACCCTCATGGGTAAGCGATAGGCCCCCGTGACCAAAATTGTAGGGTGGAAATCATCTCCCCCCTCCCGGTTAACTAGGTTTCCCCCGGTTTGGGGCTTTGGTGCACTGGCTTTTTGGGGGAGGGGAGGGGAAAATTTGGCTGTTATCCCACATCAAAGCCCGGCTGTTCAGGGTTTTAAAAACAGCCGACTATCACTGGGTATATTATTGAAATCCACTTTTAACAAGACAGAATTTTTTATCATTCAAAACTTTTGGGTGGGAAAAAAACCCCTTTTTCCCGCTGAAAATTCGGCCCCCTTTTCTTCCCCTTTTAAGGAAAAATTTTTTGTTTTAAAAAAATTTAAAAGGAAAGTGCCCGGCCGCATATCGGGCTTTTTTTTTTCCCAAAATTTATTTTTTTTTTTGTTTTCTTTCTAAAAATTTTTTTGCACAATACCCCAAAAATTTTAATAGTGAAATTAAAGAACTCTGAGCACAATCAGACTGTCTATTTTGGGGGTTATTGTAAAAGAAAAACCCGTTACCCGGGGTCAATTAGGGTCTTTTCCCCCGAAAATCAGACACTTTAATCGAAAATAAATTTTTAAACTGAAGTGTATAAAACCTTTGTATATAACCTTGAGATAGTTTTTCCCCCCAAAAATTACCCCTGAAACCCCCTTTTGGGGGAAACAAACATATCCCCCCAGATGTATCCAGAATCTAGGGGGAAACCCTTTGTGACATTTTAGGTATCCTGATGATAAATGTTCCTTTTTTCAAAATTACTGCCGGTAAACTTTTTTAAAATTCAAGGAAGTTCCCCAAACCCGAAAGGGGGGTTTTCAGAAACCGGGGAAAGGAAGGTAATCGTTTTAATCCAAGGGAAAAAGGGGGGGTCAATTTCCCAGGATCCCAAAAACATTCACCAGCCCGGTTTTCCCTTAAAAAAGGGGGGGGGAAAATAGTTACGGGGTTAAAATTTACGCCGGATCTTATTATAAAAAGGGGGGGCTCCATCGAGATATACCTTGGGCCCTTCATAATCCCAATAAAAAACTGGATGAGATGGAGTATACTTCCTCCACTTCCCATGTCCCAAAAAAAAAAATTTAGCTAAAACTCGACTTCCCCCTATTCAGATTTCCCAAACAGCCCCCCCCCGTGAAAAAACCTGTATAAAAATGATAAAAACCCCTTTCTTGAATATCCGTGTGTGCCTTTGTCATTAACAACAAAAACAAACAGCTTCAACACAACGAGTTTTAGAACAAAGCATCCTTTTTTTACAGGCTCAAAAGGGGAAAATAAATTCGAATGGCTGATCTAAAGTTCAACAAAACATTGTTGCAATGAATGTTCGGCGATCAGTTGGAAAAAAGGAATTGTTTTACCATCCGGATTTGTATCTCCCCCGACAGAGAACATCCACCTTTTTTGGGTTTCCCCCATTACGTTTTTAAAAAAACTCCTCATAGAACTCAAGGATGACCCTCCCATCGCAGGAGAAGATATACAAAAGGGGTTTTTAACCCCCCAAGATCTTGAGTGACCTTAAAGGGCCCCGATGATTGGTAACTCCAAAACCCTTTTTTATGTCTACGTATCACTTCTCCCCTTCTGGTGATTCCTTTTTTTTCTTCACAGCTATAACATCCATTTTTCGTAACAGTGCCAAAAAAAAATTTGGACCCGAAAACACCCGGCCAATCTTTGATAGAGTTTTAAAACCATCACTCCCCTTTCTATCGTCCTATAATTTACGTCTAGCAATTTAAAAAAAAAAAAAAAAAAAAAAAATGCACTTAGTATACCTTTGCCCGATACAGTCATGCAAATCTTTTTAAAATACCGGAAAATGTTGGGCAAATGTTATTTTTTGATATATTCCCCTTTTTAAAACCCCCCTAAACACATATATTATGCCAAAGGGGTTTGGGGCCCCCCTTCCCTTTTTCCTTTTCCCCCCCCCCTTTTTTCCCCCAAATTTTCCCCCCCTTTCCTATCCTTCTTCCTTCCCATCTTCAAGCTCTGGTCAAAATGATGATATGAAGGATCTTATTAATAGGACACCTGGACTCAAAAGGTCAGTCAGTGGCTTGGGAACCCACATTTTAATCCAGTAATTTTGGTAATAACTCGGGGGAGCCCCTTGAAACCGAATGATTAGTGTTAGTCATTGTTGAAAGGGGGCATCCTGGGGGTTTTAGTAACCGTTATAGGGGGTTTGGGGGCTTTTAAAAGCTGAGGTAAATTTAAGCCTGTACATTCAACGACCTTAAACGTTACATGTTTTTTATTATTAAAAGTACCCCCCCTTTTTGGATCACAATACTGAGGCGTGGGAGTTTTGGGTTTGATCTTAGGGATGGAAGGAAGTTAAAACCCCCTTAGGAAAAACCCCCTTTACCAGCAACAAACACATATCATGAAGGAACAACACTTTATGGAAACATTTCTGGGAAATAATCAAAAATTACTAAAAAGGGGTTGAAACACGGGGCCCCGTCCCCTCCCCCGCTCACCCCCGGGCTAAAAAACCCCGGGGTTACTAAGATGGGGGAAAGGGAAATTTTTTTAGCCCCCAAAGATATGGAAAAGTGGCATGTATATCCCCCCTGTATGTTTTTTTTAAAATTGTCCCCCTAGGGTGTGTATCTCTTAGTGTATATATATATTTGATTGGGTTGTTGCTTAAAATTTATTAATATTGCATGTAACCTTTAAAACCCATTAAAAGAATACTTTAATCCGTATACAGGGTATAGAAATTAACTGTTAAATGAAGTCCCCCTTTTTGGGGAAAAACTCTTTTTCTTTGGTTCGTGGGTGTACTGTGATATCAGCCACCCCATATTCCCGGGGAAAAATCAAACCTGTGGGGTTCAGCGCCGGGGGAAAGGAAGAAATCAGGTGTATCTCAATTTCTTAGCTAAAAAACCTTAACATCAACCCCCACCTTTTTAAAAAAATTTTTTTAGAACAGGAAAAAAAGTCATTTTTTTTAATTTTTGGGTTTATCCTGGTTCTCTACACATATAAAAAAGTAATCTATAACTTTTTTTGGATACCTGAATAAACTTATTTACTATGTGCTAAAAATCGCGTCGGGCATCAGGTTCGTTCATTATTATTATTGAAAAAAAGGGAAAATTCTAAACCCCTTTTTAATCTAAATGGGTTTTTAAAAACCCCCACAGAGGATCATTTTAAAGGGGGGGTTTATCCCGAAAAATCCTAAAACAGGGATTAAAAAAGGGCAAATCTTTTATATTTGTTTTAGGGTTTTAAAGCGCCTGGGGGGAAAAAAAAGCAATCCCCGGGGGGATACGAGAAAAAGGGAAAATTCCCCCAAATTTCCTTTTAAAAAAAATCTTTGACCAACATCAACGCACACCCTTGAAGGATTTGGTGGGGGTATTAATGGCGCCCGCCCCCTAAAGCCCCCGATGCAAAACTTTTTTTTTTTTTTATTTAATGGATCATTTTTTTTAAAATTTTTTTGAAAGAACGAAAGCAATTTCCCCCCATTTTTAAAAAATAGATTTTTTTAAAAAAAAATTTTTTAGATTTTTCCCGGGGAAAAAAGTTTTGGGCCCCACCCCCCCCCTTTTTCCCCCAAATTTTTAAATCCTGGCTGCACCTCTGGAGGTGTGGCCTGGCAATAACAACAATCATTATATGGAGTGGAGCACAAAATTAAGGTGGAGCTCAATTCATGGAGGTGTCTGTACACTGTCAAGAATAATGAGTCAGGTGAAAATGACCTACGAATGTTAAAATGCTTTAATCCAATTAGGGACTTAGCTAAGCCTCGACGTATTTAGTGATACAATTTTCTGTTTTAAGGACAGATGACGATCCAAACTTTGGGTCTAGAAGTAACTATGTAGGGGACACTTCAAATTGCTTAGGCAGTCGTATTTCAATGCAACATTAAATAAGTATTCAGATAGAATAAATGCAATGGTCAAGGTATAAAGATAAAGATGGGATTTTTTTTTCAACAAGTCATTGCTGCATGCGTCTCCCACAGAGGCAGGGTGACCCAAAAGAAAGAAAAATCCCAAAAAACTTCACATATTCAACACACCACCACACTCATACACAATCATATCTTTGCAGAGGGCTCAGATGCGACTGGCTGGTCAGTCCCTCAGCTGTCCCACTGTCCCAGACCCCTCCTTTAAAGTACAGGCATTGTACTTCCCTTCAGGACTCAAGTCCAACTAAATCAATGCTTCAACTTTCCTCTAGATCCCTTCTAAAATGTTGCCTCTCCTCCATATCGTCTGTCCCAAACCATTTCGTCATTCTCTTTCTATCTAACGCTCACATACTCTGCGTCAAGCCCCTCCTTACAAACCTCCTTTGCCCCTTCCTCCAACTTATTCTAGGACGACCTATTCCTTTCCCTACAGATTTATACGCTCTCCAAGTCATTCTGCTTTAGATCCATTCTCTAAATGACCAAACCATAACCTCTTCAATGACCCCTCTGACAAATACTTTTAGTAACTCCACACCTTCTAATTTCCACATTCCAGTTTTCTGCATAATGTTACACCCACATTGCCCTTAGACAGGACCTCTCCACTGCCTCCAGCCTCCTCCTCGCTGCAGCATTTGCTATTATGCTTCACACCATATAAGAGTGTTAGTGCCACTACTTTCGTACATTTCCCTTTGCACTCCGAGTAACGTTTTTGTCTTCCATAACCCCTCTCTCCAGTATCAATTTTTTTTTTTAAAATCCGATACCCTCATCACCTTATCTTATCTATTTTCCTTTTTAATTTTTTCCCTTTACACTCTCCCAAACTCGTCCACTAACTGCATTTTTTTAGAATCTCCCCCCCCAAATTATCATCAAAAAGTAACTGTTCAACCATTTTGCATTAATTCTCCATAATTTAATCCACCTTCTCCCCAACACCCTAGCATTTATTTTTTTCCCATCTATAAATGTTAAAATGGTGAATTCACAACCTGCCAGTTTTTTTTTTGGGAGTTTCCCCTCCTCACCCCTAACTGGCTCTCCTCATCTCTTAATTTTACAGCTTTACACTATTCCATAACTCAAATTTGCCACATTGCCCTCCCTCATCTGCTTTTCCCTCATAATGTAAAAACTTTTTATTTATCAATCTTTTTCACATAATTTCCTGTAACATGATCTACACATCCCTACCCACTCTAAAGCCTCCTTGCTCATCTCCCAATCCTACTCTTCTTACCTCTAATTCTTTCAATAATAACCCTCCCAAACATTTTTTACCTGGTACTAAATTAAACTTATTCCCCTATAATTTTACCTCTTTTATCCCCTTCCTTTATATAAAGGAACAAACATCTCCTAGCCAATTGCCTTTCCCCCTCTTTCATACTTTTATTAAACAAAAATCCCAAACCACTCCAGCACTTTCCCCCTGCTTTTAACATTTCTTTATGATTCCGTCAATTCCAGCTGCTTTCCCCCTTTTATTCTACGTATGCCTCCCACCCCACACTCACATCCTGCTCTTCTTCCTCCTAAACGATGTTGTACCTCCCTGGCCAGTACCTTAAAAATCGCCTCCCTTTTCATCGACATTTAAAGTTCCTCAAAATTTCGCCATCTACCCAATACCTCCAGCTCCCCATCTACTAACTCCCCTACTCTGTTTTAACTGAAAACCCTTCGTTCCCTGCTCTTACCTTGTTTATCTCACTCCAAAATTTTTTCTTGTTTTCTTAAAATTTCTTAAGAAGCCTCCCCTTCTTTCATCCGCTCTTCTTTTGCACTCTCTTCACCTTTCTTTTACTCTCCTATACTCTGCTCTTCTACTAACACTTCTGTTTTGTAAAAACCTCTCATAAGCTACCTTTTTCTCTTTTATCCACCCTTTACTTTTCATTTACCACTCCTCCTCTTTCCTCCTGCACCCCCTATAACCACAAACTTCTGCCCCACATTCTAATACTGCATTTTAAACTTCCCAACTCTCTTAGCCCCCCACTACTCCTACTTGCACTAGCCCACCTTTCTGCCAATAGTTGCTTATATCTCACCTAACTTCCTCCTCCTTTTGTTTATACACTTTTACCTCTTTTTTGCTTTGATTTTTTTTTTTGTCCCATCTACCTTTTATTAACTGTTTGCTACAACCAAATAATGATCTGATATATCCGTTGCCCCTCTATAAAATGTACATCCTGAAGCCTACTCATCAACCTTTTATCCACCAAAACATAATCCAACAAACTACTTTCCTTACGTCTATATCATACCTTGTATATTTATTTATCCTCTTTTCCTATATTTTTATTATTTCCAAACCTCTTTCTAAAATAACTCAATTAATGGCTCCCCATTTACATTTACCCCTGCACCCCAAATTTACCTACTACTCCATCCACAACATTTTTTACCCACTTTAGCATTAAAGATCCCCAACCACAATTACTCTCTCACTTGGTTAAACCCCCCACACACTCCCCCAACTTTTCCCAAAATCTCTCTCTCTCCTCTACACTTCTCTCTTCCCCAGGTGCATAAACACTTACTAAAACCCCACTTTTCACATCCAACCTTTAAACCCCAAATAACCCTTTGGGAATTTATCATTTATATTCATTTCTGCCTCATGAGTTTTAACATTATTGCCACTCCTTCTTTGGCTCTAACTCTTTTTGGGAAACCCCTGACCCTAACCCCATTTATTTCTCCCCACTGAAACTCTCCTACCCCTTCAGCTTTGTCTCATTAAACCAGGACATCCAGCTTCTTTTCATTCATAACATCTACAATCATCTCTTTCTTATCTTTTCGCAAAACATCCGCACATTCAAACACCCCATTTTAAATTTTCTTTCCTTCTTTTTGGGGTAAGCTTTTTCGGAAAAGGGGTTACTACCCCCATTGTTCCCGGCATTTTAGTTGATTTTTACAACACATGGCTTGGAAAAAGACCTTATTCCACTTCCCCTTTGGATATGAAAGGGAAAAGCAATAAGAACAGAACTATTAAGATAAATAAAAGCTCAGATGGGTTATTGTAATTTATAATTTATAAAAAGATTTTCACTGTATAATCCCAAAAATAAGCATTTATAGCAAAAATATATAATACAAATGAATAAAAAGATATATTAATCTGGTCATTAAAGAAACAGAATACTGTATTGCATGTATGGATTACAGATAAATAATAAATGTACATCTTTTCCCTTATCTTTTCTTCCTTTTCTTGTAAATGACAATGATTTCGAAAAGTAAATCTCGGTAACAGATGGGAGACATGCTTTTTTGACCAGACATGACACAAAAAATATGCTGAAAATTCAAGGTATTTCCCTAGAGCTGTGGTATTTAATAGTTTTCTGGCGTTCTTGCCCTCTCAGCTAGCTAACAAAAAAATTATCCCGTCCCGTTATAAATAATAATAATTTTAATTATTTTTGGCGGAACCATAGGTCAGAATTTTTTTTAAGTCCCCCCTGGATTGGTCATAGGTTTAGAATATTTTAACATTAAAGTCTGCATTTGGGGCCTCTCAAACCTTCTTATGAACTACACACATGTAGTTACATTTCAATGTAAAGAAATACTTAAATGCCAATATATTATTCGAAACATAAGTAAATCATTTGTTCCTGGAAAACCATAATACACTATACATGTGAAATCTGCCGTTTAATACCAAACAAAATATATATTTAATTAGCATAGCCTTTACCTAAATCTGTAACGAGTTGCTTTATGTGGTCAAGATTCTTATCCGATTAAATTTACTATTTGTTTGTATTCTTGGATTTGACTGATTTATTTTACTGTAGACAATAAAATAAACTGTTCTGCGCAAAGTGCTCTTATTTATATACATGTAAATAAATAATCAGTTTCTTCTAAGGTTTAGGTCACCACCTAGAAAAACATGAAATATACCTGTTAGTCAAAATAGTTTGGAAACAATGACATCTTATATATTTTAAGGATATAAAGTAAATGCTAAGCTTATTAAATCAAGAATAATTATTATAAGTTAAGTATTATACGAGACTTAAATTTAAATGCTACACTTTGTTCAGATGAATGGTTGAAGTGTATCTGGCAATTAGTGGATGGTTGAAGAGCCTCAATCATGCCTTGTGCTGAATATTCAACACAGGTTTAACGATTTTCATTAGGTAACATTTTGTGAAGGTATTCAGGGAAACTGGTTTGCCGGACTTTAGTCTTGCAGGTGGGATGTAGTGCCTGCACTCTCAAGAGGGCTGGGACTGCAGTTTGAAGGCATCTGAAATGTAGTATCGACGCGTCTCTTGCAAGGCAGTAATGGGTGAATGATGCGAGTGTTCTCATTCGGCGGTCACCTCGATGAGAAACGTAGCGTGTTAGATAGGAGTGAATGGAGACAATGGTTTTGGGACCTGACAGTGTTGTAGTGTGAGCAGGGTAAAAGAAGGGTGAAGAGAGTGCAAAGGAGAGCAGATGAAAGAGTGGAAGAGCACTGTCAGAAATTTTGCTGAAAATATGAAAAAAAAATTTGGAGTGAGATAAACAAGTTAAGAAAGCCTAGGAACGAATGGATTTGTCAGTTAAAAACAGAGTAGGGAGTTAGTAAATGGGAAGCTGGAGTATTGGGTAGATGGCGAGAATATTTGAGGAACTTTTAAATGTTGATGAAGAAACATGGGAAGGGTATTTCATCACTGGGGAAATATAACATATTTTAGGAGTGAAGAAAATTAGGGAAAATATGGGATACGTAAAAGAAAGGGAAAGAGTGAGTCCCTGACAGAAATGTTAAAAACAGGGGGAAGGGGGGGTTAGTGTTGGAGTGGTTTATTTTTTAATTTATGAAAAAGGGGGAAAGGGACTTTAAAAATTGGGAGCGTGTATAGTTCTATATAGGGAAGGGACAAAGGGTGTAAAATTATGGGGGAAAAAGTTCTGAGTATACCAGGTAGGTTATGAGGTTATTATTGAAAGATTAGAAAAGGGAAGACAGAAGTAGGATTGTAGATGAGCAAGGCTTTGGATGTAGATCAAGTGTTTTCATTGAAGCATATATGTAAACAGTATTTGTAAAAGGTAGAGTTTTAATTGCATTTATGGATTTAGAAAATATATTAATTAAGGCTTAATGTGGCAGATGTTATATGGGATCATTAGTAGTTAAATGTTGTAAGGTTTATAAGGATGCATCAGGTTAGGGTGTGTGTAGGAAATTTTCGGTAAAATGGAGGTCTTAGACAGGGATGTAATCACCATGATACAACACTTATAGATGGGTTGTAAAAAGTACGAAAATCAGAACATCAATTATAAATAAATCTTAATATAAGCTGAACATCAAATTAATATTAGTAATAAGTACTGACTGCTCATATTCTGTAAATAAGTTTACTATAGTATCATTCTAAAATCAACAATGTTCATCCATATTGTTAAGGCGTTCCCCTGCATTAGTCATTACGTATTATAGTTCACGTCAAGAGCCTTTTTGTCGGCAGGACCTCAACTAATCGAAACCACTGCTGATTTGCAAATAAGCTCGATATTTTTAATTTTTTAGGCGCTATCAATAAATTAGAGTCATATTTTTTTTACATTCCTGCTGAAGAAGTTGTTTCTCTTTTTTTGTTATACAATGTTTGTTGGTGTTTTATTCCAAAACTAACAATTTGAAATTATATAAAATATAAATAAGATTTACAATCAGTATAAATATATCAATATACATTTAGGCAACTTGAGAATTATGATATTTTATAATTTTAATTGTATTAGACATTTTAAAATATTAAAACTGAACAAAATATTAAAACAAATAATCTGCCTTCTGGCACGAATGTAAAGTGAGAGGGGGAAGAATAGTGTATTAGGAACTCCTGTAGGACACCAAACAGCCCACAATAGTATAAACACAAGTTGAAGCTTCTCGCAGCTGAATGTCTAGTAAAGCATTTTCTCGAGATCTTTCGTACATCCAGTTAGTCCATTGGCTACCATGTGTGTCTGCTGGTCACAAGGGCAGAATTCTTGCTCCGTTCCCCATTTCCTCCTTCTCTATTTGCCTTCTGACAAGGAACTAGGAGCTTTAAGCAAATATTATGAAATTTAAAATACACGTAAAAAACACTAAGATATGGTTATTAAGAAGACATTTTGCCCTGGGACTATGATCACTTCTATCATATCCTTGTGCTTGCGTGTCTTTTAAAACGACTTATCCAATATCCATTACCATGTCGAGGAAATCTATTTTTTCCATGACGTCGAAATCTGTATAGTGAATTTAAGGAAATGAAAAATTTCACAATCGGATGTCAGTAAAGCATTTACATTCAGTGGTTCCAGTTGTTCAGCAAAGTGATTTCAAATATGGCCATCAACTAAACAGCAGATGCTTCCATGAACAAGCCTTAAGACCGACCATCTTGCTTTTTCGGATCTGGTGGCAAAAGTTCTTTCTCGTTTCCAACGAGAAGTAAAAGGAAGGTGCATTACAGAAACAAGTGCTCACTGTCCTTCATTATTATTATATTCAAGGGGCTCTGGTGGTCTAGTGGCTAAAGCTCTCACTTCACACGGCATGAGGGCCTGGGTTCGATTCCCAGCCAGGGCCTTGCCAGAAACGTTGGACGTGTTTCTTTACACCTGTTGTCTATGTTCCCCATCAGTAAAATGGGTACCTGGAATTAGTCGACTGGTGTGAGTCGCATCCCTGGGATTGACCTAATCTGCCCGAAATGCTCAGCATAACAAGGGACTTTCTATATAGTAGTATGTCATGATGTCAGCTAGGCCTGTATACCATAACACTGTACTTGTAGTAAATAAAGATATTATTATTATTATTATTATTATAAAAAGCGCTAAATTTGCATAGGTCATGAGCATGATGAGGAAGAAAGGGTGGGTAGCCTTAATTCCATGAATCAAGGCTGTTACCAGCATAAAACAACCTTATAAATGGATTCTCACTTCCAGCATGTTAAATCAGGGCATATTGGGACGGAATGGGTTATAGGATGAAAAGAGATACCCGTATAAAAACTGCACCAGTCTGTTTTACCTTAGGTTCAGTAGGGCTCAGAGTGTCTACGAAAACCCATTAACAAGTCGTTTTCAAATGAAACATTGGCAAGCCGAGGGACTGATTACCTCAAACTCACTCTCTCGCCCCACCTTTCTGCTTTGTATTGGACTGATGAAGCCACTGTGTGGCGAAACGTTTCATATTAAAGATTCCCATATGTTACATAAGTGTCTCAATCTTGCTCGTCGGTTTTCTAAAACCATTCATCATCTGTCAGACACTGCAACATCATAGGATCTTGATCTAAATTCTTCAATACTTGTCAACCTTTGGACCATTCCATCGACTGGTGGATGGTACCACTATGACCCCGCCTCCTCCTGCTTCGCTTCCACCTGACTACAGTATATAAGCCACTTATACGGCTGTATGCTGTACTGTCTACAAGATTGATGGACTGAACACATCGACTCCAGGCCGAGGGACTGATTCCCCCAAACTCCTCCTCTAAAAACCTTTCTGCTTTGTTTTGGGGCTGATGAAGCCATGTGGGCGAAACTTTTCCCTTTTTAAAAATTTCCCAAAATGTTGCATAAGTGTATCAAGCTTCATACCTGGAGCTATCACGAACTGCGCGAAATTATCATTCTTACAGTAACAGGGAAAGAAATGCTAAACTCGTAAGGGTTATGCAGCACCTGAGGCATAAAAGGTAATAAATTTTTGATCCGAGGAAAATTTAAAGGGAGCTCAAATTCCTTGGGGTTAGTTGCCTTCCTGCAGCATCAAGGGGGTACCTCCCCGAAGGATTTAGTGCAAATAAGATCTACAGAATTTGATGTCTGTTTACTAGACAGTATGTTTAATCAGCTGAATCTCCTAGGAATAAAAGATATGGGTTACTGTGTCTGCATTGGGAAAAAGCTAAACAGCTAACACAGCTTAAATTCACTTGATCAAAACGCTTACCCAAAAAAGGCAAAGTGGTATAAAAACAAGTGGAATATTTAGGGGTACCAACTACACGAAATTTAGTCTTCTAAGTATTATGAGATAAGTATATTGTAGAAGTTATTTAAAGATATAAAAACAAATTCATTAGTGACATGTCGATTTTTTGGCGGATAAGTTGGGAGGATCCCGTCTAGCAGTGAAACAATGACTGTGGGGTTTGGGGAAAGCGTATGTAAAACCCGGTACAAATTTCCTGAGGAAAAAGATGCTCTGTGAACTATGGATACAAAAAGTTAACTGATTTACTTTTTAGTAAAGGGGAAAATTTTTGTATTGTAGTGGGGTTTGCCCTTTCCCCCGGGGGGCTTTCAGATGGTGACCCGGCAGTGGCCCCCCAGTGGGGGGTTGTAAAAAAGATATCAAATTATGCCTGAATAAAAGGCTTTACAAATTTCAATAGGTAAATTTTTTTTAAAAAAGAAGATAATTTAATCCTTTGAAAACTTTCACTGAATGCCTTCTTTCTACTAACACGTTGCTGGTTTAATATTCATCCTATAATACGTTTTTTGGCAGCAGTCTGATGTGATCCCTTTTTTGTCAGTTACCTCTTCAGTGATATGCAAACGTTGTATCTTATCTTCTAAAAATTTTATTTTTTTTCCTTTGAGGTAATAATCGTTGAAACCTCTAAAAATTTTTAATGCTTATATATTAAATGAAATCTAAGTGACTGTCATATATAAAGGCCTTATTCATTACAGTATTGTAAATTTATTGGCGTCTCAACATATTATATTTGAATTTCAATTCTTACAGCACCCAGATCTGGAGGTAATCATATTTGATTAAAAGGGAAGATGAAATTCCTTAAACCCAAAGAGACCCTCACCAACGTCAAGATCCCCCCGAAACATATCTGATGAGAACCCAGAAAGGTACAGGATGACGGAAGGGGGTTGTTATAGTCGGGGGAAGCGTCAGGTGCTATTCAGTGCCACGGGTTTGGGGAAAAACGTTTTCACTGTAACATACGCAGGTGTTCCCCACTTTTCATCAACTTGTCGACACTGTATACTCAAATTTTTAAAAAAAATGTAAGGTCTTAATCATACGAAGAAAAAATATGGCACTTACAAGTTATATAATGTATAGATCTTAGTCAAAATGAATGTAAAAAACGATTTAGGAATTCGGGTTTTGGTAAAAAAAAAAGCCAAGACAGCTATAAAATTGGAAATTCTTGGCTTCATATCAAAAATATAAATAACAAAAAGTCTAGAGGTTATAATTACGCGGGAAAATATAAAGAACGATGACGCAGTCGATCACATGTATGGGAAACTTTCTACAAAGATGGGTTTATGGCACTGAATTTGCCTCGAAAGACAATTAGTGCGGATACGGTAAAAGTGTACACGTCGACAATATCTGACCAACGGGGGACTGGATTCGTTAGACAAATTTAGTTTTGAAAAGGTTAAGTACTGGTTTCGCTATAGTTTTAAATGAATGGAACAGCCTCACAAATGGCGTCATTGAATTTGAAGGTTGGGGGGCTTTAAATATAGGATGAACGGTTATACGAGTGGGTAAAAATTTGAACCTGCTGATGGCCGTAGGCACGCTCAGTGTTCCATTCTTCTTATGTTCCTATGAAGACCATAATTGACGTAACATTGAGATAGTTGGGGTAAGAAACTCGTCAGTTTCTGTGTGCAAGAATTATTAGTTGCCATTATTTTTACGTTTTATTAAAAATTTTAGTATACACTAAAAAAAAAATTTAAAAGAGAACCTATACATTTTAATGTTTTTTCTAGTGTCTGTTATTTGTTTTATATATAGTATTCAAATATTTTACTTTAGCTAAAACTAAATTATATATCAGCATAGAGATTGTCATTTTCTTGCAGTCTTTGCATTACACACAGAGGCCCGAATTATTAAAAAAAAAAGAAAAAAGCGATTGAATCAAATTAAGCTAAACATAAAATTTTTTATTTTATGTTCTATTTTTAAACTGATTTTTTTTTAAAATCAGCAAGTTCTTTGCTGAAAAAAACAGAAAAAGAAAATTTAAGATCGTAGACATTCCAAAAATTTATACCCCAGTCATCTGACCTTTAAAACCAGTACAGCGGTTTTTTAAGTAATTGATTAAAGAAAAATATATATCTCAAAACATCCTGAGTCTTCTTGTGTTTGCTGGGGGGAAACCCCCAATTTGGGGGGAAAAAAATTTTCCCAAGCAGCTAAGGGACGATGACTATTTCCCCTTCCCCCTTTTGGCCCTTTTACAAATTATCAGGTTTTCTTGTTTACTCATGTCCACTTTTGGTAGAACTACTGTTGGATAGGGTGAAAAACGTTATCCATGATATTGTAATATTCCATTGTTAGAATTAATAAAGGGGGTTACTTTGTAAATCACTCAGGAAATCCACTTTCAATATACAAAATCCCTATTTGAGCCCAAATTTTTTTAACTACTGTACTTATTTTTCTGGCCTTTTTTAAATTCCAAGGATTTAGATAACGCACCTGTTAAAAGAAATATGCTTTTAACCAAAAATGATTACTATGCTTGTTTTAGATAACTCTTCCATTGTAATTTGTATTTAACCCTTTAGCGCTTTTGACTGGTTCTAATTATTATTATTATTATTATTATAAGCAAAAAAAAGCGCTAAACCCAAGGGTTGGTCTCTACTTATTAGTCCCCTCTGTAACCACTGACTACTGCCAGTTACTATAGTCACAGCGATCACAATTCAATAGAAATTTTTAAAAATCTAAATTTATAAATCTGTAACACTGAAAACCCCGGGGGGGGAAATTTTTGAACAAGCCCCCTTGCACATTTCCCCCCGTTCACCTTATCCGGGGAATATTTGGGTGTTAGCTGACTTTTGGTGGCATCCGGGGGGGTTTTAGAAAACCCCCGGTAAGGCTGCCTGAAAAATTTTTTAAAAAGGGTTTTAGCTCTTGGGCCTTTTAAAATTTAAAAAGGGGGGAAAAACTTTTTTATTAGGGGTATAATTATTTAAAAGGGGAAACGCTTACTGTTTTATTCATGTTCATTTGAATATTAAAAAAAAGTCTGAATATATAAATGACTTTCCTCTTCATGGGGTTAAACAGACCTTTCTTTAAAAAAATTTTTTTTCTACCTGGGCCCCCCTTGTGCTGATGGCTCTTGATCTGGGGAAATTTGGGGGTGCCCTTTTTCCCCTTTCCCCCGGGCGAATCTGAATGCCTCCCATTTCTGGGCTATATGACCCTTATGGGCAGGTTTTTTCCCCCCTTTAAAACCCGGGGGAAAAAAAATCAACCCAAAAGGGAAAAGGGGGGTAACGCATATTCCTTTTGGGGGAAGAACCCCCCCCCCACCATGATTCCCCGGGGTTCACAGCAAACACCAGTGTCTGCCCCCCTTTTAAAAAATTAAAAAGGGGGCCCCCCCCTTACGGCCAGAAAAATTTAAAATTTTTTTAAAAAGGGGGGACCTGCAAGCCAGGGAATCCCGGGCCCGATGACTAGAAGTCTAATGGCGGGTCAACATATGACTAAAAATCGGGGAAAAAACCGTCGTGTTTTCATCTAATTTTATTGTCATTCAAAGACCAAAAAAATGCCTAGATAATTAAAAATATGAAATGTTCCCGTTGGGGGGAGAAAATTGGAATAAGATTATCTGTAGAAAACAAAATGAAAAATATATTTATTTTTTAAGCCTCCGGTTATTTTGTTTAATAAAAAAAATCAACAATTACATCAAATTGAACAGAGTATAACAATATAAACCATGGGTCTATTATTAACCCAATTCCTTTTTTTTGACGACCGTAGTCCTCAGGAAGGTCGTGAGGGGTCATTTCACCTTCTTTAGGGTCACAGTCATGCCGGGGTCATCGCTTTTTTCTGATGGTCACAGTCATGCCGGGGTCATCGCTCCTTTCTGAGGTCACAGTCATGCCGGGGTCATCGCTCTTTTCTGATGGTCACAGCCATGCCGGGGGTCATCGCTCTTTCTGAGGTGCAGCCGTATCCCTTTTAGGCCCGCCTCCTGTAAAACGCAACTCCTAAACTTGAGTTCAGAGGGTCTTAAGTTTGGAGTTGCGTTCGAAGCCAGGCTGTGTTCATAAGGTCTTAGAGCCGTTACAGTTCTTCACCACAACATTAACAACAAACAATTTGAAAAAAGGCTCCTCGGGATGACACAAGCCTACCCTAGTAAAGCAAGGACGTCTCGCTCTATCCAACCCTGAGCAGCGGTGATAAATTTCTCCATTCTGTCCTCCGGACACTTAATGATATATAATATCTTTATTTCATCAAGTATATGTACAAGGTATACAGGGCTAGCTGACATCAATGACATACTACTATATAGAAAGCCCTTGCTGTGCAGAGTATTTCGGACAAATTAGGTCAATTTTGTCGGGGTGTGACCCGCACCAGTAGACTAACACCACATACCCATTTTTACTGATGGATTAACATAGACAACCGGTGTATGGAAACACGCCCAGTGTTTCTACCTTGTCGGGAATCGAACCCGGATCTTCAGCGGGGAAGCGAGAGCTTTGCCCAGGCCACGGGCCACTTTTATTATTATCAATGAAAATTTGTCACTTTTTTGCTTTGTTCGGTTACCGTAGGTTAAATTCAGCCATAGCAAATGCCCGAAAGACACATGCATGCTAGTGGCTTTCTTTGTTCTTAATACTATTTTAGTACAAGTAAACTACATTTCGTATACTACACAAAGAAATACACTTTGATTGATTCATTGATAGGTTACGACTACTGCAAGGCGGAACTGGGCCTTATTTACATATTACACTACATACACCCTATGTACACCACAGAATATCTTGTGCAAATTGTTATTTTGGGGTTTTGTTAGGTTAGGTTACTTGTTTTACCATTTGAACAGCAAAATAATATCTCAACTATAAAACCAACAATATTGCACATTTAAAGTTATAATTAATGCGAAATCCTCTGAGGAGCAGTCGTCTGCTATTACCTTAAATTCTATATAATTTACTATCTAATTATGTATGAGACGTAAATAAGAACTTTGTATCTGAGTAATTTGGGCTTGGCGCCATACATCAGCTTCCTTTTTCGGCTGTGTGGGTTTTTACGGCGGACTCAATGACATGTAGGTATCTAGCTAGATCTGCCAGGATTTAGGCCTGGGTTCCACCTGACCTAATTGAGAGTTTTTGTTCCCCTTTTCTGCGCTCGGAAAAGAACTGTTCCTTCCCAAGTTTAGCCAATATTTCTTCCCAGACACTGGAGAGTAGAACTCAGTACGACGTGAAGTGTTGTGGCCCTATACACCCCAACAAAGGAAGACCCAAAAACCCGTATTCTGAAGAAGAATAACTCGCAGACGAAATGGCAGAATCAGAAGAAGAGGTTGATTATATGTCAGCTGACTTTTAGCCCAGTGGTAGGCATTGTTCCTCTCATTTACATGGTAATTTTAGGGCAAAGGTTCGTTCTAGTGTAAAAGGAAGGGAGTACCTCAATGCTGGTGGAGGGCTCATGATTTACGGCTCTTAAGGAGTAATTTTATTACGATGGAAACTCTTGATCCAAGGAGATAGAGCTACCCCTCCTATCCTTGGATCAGACCTGATTACCTTCAATTAGCCAGATACTATGACTACGGGTTTGGTATTCCTTTATAATAATAATAATAATAGTATCTTTATTTACTACAAGTACATGTACAAGGTATACAGGCCTAGCTGACATCAATGACATACTACTATATAGAAAGTCCCTTGTTATGCAGAGCATTTCGGGCAAATTAGGTCCTTGTCCCAGGATGCGACCCACACCAGTCGACTAACTCCCAGGTACCCATTTTACTGATGGGTGAACATAGACAACCGGTGTAAAGAAACACGCCCAATGTTTCTACCCGAGCTGGGAATCGAACGCAGACCCTCGCCGTGTGAAGCGAGAGCTTTAGCGATCAGGCCACGGGACACCGTGAATAATAAGGCTAATATTGAAAATAGGCCCTTGTGTGAACTTTTCCTTTATTTTATTTTTGAAATATATATACCCCAGCAACAATTGTTGGCTATAGTTGCCGATAACTACTTGGCACAACTTTGACATTAATTTACACTCTTCAGTGTGCATTGCACCTGACTAGCTTGTGCTAATAGGTCTGATGCCGTGCTCCTTCCTTAAGTGGATGCGACCCGACCTGACTAGGTAGGATCATTGGCTTAAGCTGGTAGGAGACTTGGACCTGCCTCATATGGGCCAGTAGGCCTGCTGCAGTGTTCCTTCTTTCATATGTTCTTATGTGTCTACATCCTGTGTCTACATCCTGTATCCTGTAGCTCGATCGCTAGTGCGCTCATCTCACACACTGAGGTCCGGGGTTTGAATCTCCTCCGGTACGGCTGGAAAACATTAGGACGTGTTTCCATAAGACACCTGCTATCCCTATCCCTGTTCACCCATCAGTTTAAAATGGGTACCTGGGTGTTAGTCGACTGGTGGGGTCGCATCCTGGGATAAAACTGACCTAATTTGCCCGAAATGCTCGGCATAACCAGCGGCTTTCTATATAGTAGTATGTCATTGATGTCAGCTAGGCCTGTATACCTTGTACATGTACTCGTAGGAAATAAAGATATTTCGTATATATATTATGTACATCTGGAGTTTACCTGGAGAGAGTTCCGGGGGTCAACGCCCCTGCGGCCCGGTCTTGACCAGGCCTCATGGTGGATCAGGGCCTGATCAACCAGGCTGTTACTACTGGCCACACGCAGTCCAACGTACAAACCACAGCCTGGCTGGTCAGGTACCGACTTTAGGTGCCTGTCCAGTGCCTGCTTGAAGACAGCCAGGGGTCTATTGGTAATCCCCCTTATGTATGCTGGGAGGCAGTTGAACAGTCTTGGGCCCCTGACACTCATTGTGTTTTGTCTCAACATGCTAGTGGCACCCCTGCTTTTCATTGGGGGATGTTGCATCATCTGCCGAGTCTTTGCTTTCGTAGGGAGTGATTCTCGTGTGCAAGTTTGGTACTAATCCCTCTAGAATTTTCCAAGTGTATGTAATAATGTATCTCTCCCGCCTGCATTGTAGGGAGTACATGTTTAGGAACTTCAAGCGTTCCCAGTAATTGAAGTGGTTTATCACAGTTATGCGTGCCATGAAGCTTCTCTGCACATTTTCTAGGTCAGCAATTTCACCTCCCTTGAAAGGTGCAGTTAGTGTGCAGCAATATTCCAGCCTAGATAGAACACGCGACCTGAAAAGTGTCATCATGGGCTTGGCATCCCTGGTTTTCAAGGTTTTTCTAGCAGATGCGATTGCTACAGTGTTATGGTCCTTGAAGGTGAGATCCTCTGACATGATCACTCCCAGGTCTTTGACATTAGTTTTCGCTCTATTATGTGGTTGGAATTTGTTTTATACTCCGATGAAATTTAAATTTCCTCACGTTTTCCATATCGGAGTAATTGAAATTTCTCATCATTGAACTTCATATTGTTTTCTGCAGCCCATTTAAAGATATGGTTGATGTCTGCTTGGAGTCTTGCAGTGTCTTCAATGGTGGACACTGTCATGCAGATTCGGTGTCATCTGCAAAGGAAGACACGGCACTGTGGCTTATATCCCTGTCTATGTCCAATATGAGGATGAGGAGCAAAATGGGAGCGAGTACTGTGCCTTGTGGAACAGTGCTTTTCACCGTAGCTGCTTCAAACTTTACTCTGTTGACTTCCACTCTTTGTGTTCTATTTGTTAGAAAATTATAGATCCATCTGCCAACTTTTCCTGTTATTCCTTTATCACGCATTTTGTGTGCTATTACACCATGGTCACACTTGTCAAAGGCTTTTGCAAAATCTGTGTATATAACATTTGAATTCTGTTTGTCATCTAGAGCATCCAGGACCTTGTCGTAGTGGTCCAGTAGTTGGGACAGACAGAAGCGACTACTCTAAACCCATGCTGCCCTGGGTTGTGTAATTGATGGGTATCTAGATGAGTGGCGATCTTGCTTCTTAGAACCCTTTCAAAGATTTTTATGATATGGGACGTTAGCTATTGGTCTGTAGTTCTTAGCTATTGCTTTACTGCCCCCTATCTGTTGTTTTTAGTAACTGCGGGATGACCTCAGTGTCCATGCTCCCTCTCCATAGGATGTTAAAGGCACGTGATAGGGGCTTCTTGCAGTTCTTGATGAACACGAAGTTCCATGAGTCTTGGCCTGGGTCGGAGTGCATGGGCATGTCATTTATCGCCTTTTCGAAGCCATTTGGCGTCAGGATAATGTCTGATAGGTTTGCATCTGCCAAGTTCTGTGGCACTCTCATAAAAAATTAATTTATGTCTTCAACTCTCAGTCTGGTTAGCGGCTCGCTAAAAACTGAGTCATATTGGGACTTTAGTAGCTCACTCATTTCCTTGCTGTCATCTGTGTAGGACCCATCCCGTTAAGTAGGGGCCCAATACTGGATGTTATTCTCGACTTTGATTTGGCATAAGAAAAGAAATACTTTGGGTTTCTTTCAATTTCATTTATGGCTTTTAGTTCTTCCCGCGTTTCTTGATTCCTGTAAGATTCCTTTAGTTTTAGTTCGATGTTTGCTATTTCTCTGACCAGTGTCTCCCTACGTATTTCAGATACAGTATATGTAGTATTGGCCTCTTGTAGCCGCTCTGTTAGTCTTTGCCTTCGCCTGTATAGGAAGCACCTTTCTCTTTCTAGTTTATATCTTCTCCTCCTTTTCCTTAAGGGAATTTGCCTTGAGCAAACCTCAAGTGCCACAGAGTTAATTTGTTCTAGTCATACTTTAGGATCCGTGATGCTTAGGCTATCTTCCCAGTTTATATCATTTAGGACTTGGTTTACTTGGTCCCACCTTATGTTTTTGTTATTGAAGTTGAATTTGGTGAAGGCTCCCTCGCGACTGATCACATTTTGTCGATCTGGGGCCCCCTGTATACATGTCTGGACCTCTATTATGTTGTGAACTGAGTATGTATATTGTTTTTGATATGATATCATTTCGTATCAGATCATCATTGTTAGTGAAGATAAGGTCCAGCGTATTCTCCAATCTTGTAGGCTCTATTATTTGCTGGTTTAAGGTGAATTTGGTGTAGAGATTTAAAAGCTTGTGTGTGTGTGCGAGTTTCATCTGAGCTGCCTCCTGGTGTAATCTCTGCTACCACATTATTTGCAATATTCCTCCATTTTAGGTGCCTTAGGTTGAAATCCCCCAGGAGCAAGATGTTGGGGGCAGGAGCTGGATGGTTTTCCAGACAGTGGTTAATTTTCAGAATACAGTGGTCCCTCGGTTTTCGTGCATCTCCAAACTCGAACATTTATGTAAGTGTATTTTCATAAGTGCTGTTGCAAGTGTATTTTGGGGATCTGAAAAGACTAACCTATGTGACATTATTTCTTAAGGAAGTAAATTCGTTCGGTAATGGCCCTTGAGCAGCATTCTGGAACAAATTTTCGGCGAAAACCGAGGGACCACTGTAATTATGTATTTCTTGTGCATTTTTTTATTTTGGTTGATATTAACAAAAATCAGTTAGGTTACATTATGTTAGATATCAGTTAAAATTAGGTATGGTTAGGATGCTACATTTGTTTAGGTTACGTAACCTGAAAACGCTACCCATCTTCGTTTACATGTGGTCCAGCATGAGACATGTCTCGGTACTGCCTGACCTAAATAAATGCATTCATTTTGCTTATATCTACGTATACGTATCTCCCAAAATAACAATTTGCACAAGAAATGATTACTTATTTCATGATGTACATAGGTTGGAAGTAGGGATGGGGGTGATAACAAAATTTTTGCTGATGCTGTTCTTAGTTTCTCCAGAGATGAAGTGATATATTAACATTCTTGATACTGTTTTATGGTATCGAAACTTTTAATTCCAACTGCCTTTAAGAACTTTTTACTCTGTAGGTCTTCCTTAGTGATGAACTTGGCATTGTTTTAAGCTGTGACAATGACATCTTTATTGTGGATGGATTTACACATGCATTGTCTGTTGTGTGGTGCAAGGTACAGTGGTACCTCGACTTACGATGGTCCCGAAACTCACCCTTTTATGTAAGTTTATTTTTTTAAATGCTTTTGTAAGTGTAATTTTGGGGGTCTAAAAGGACTAGTCTATTTTACAACATTTCTTATGGAGATAAATTCGTTTGGTAATGGCACTTGAACAGCATTCTGGAATGAAAAAATATCGTAAGTCGAGGTACCACTGTACATGTTTCTAACTCCATATGATAATGTCCAATAGGTTTATTGTATTCTCTTAAAGAATGATGTAGATGCCCACAACAAGGTGTGTTGTGAAACAACTCTAAATAAAGTATTTAGTCTTGTAAGTGAGTAGAAACTTAGAATTACAAAACAAATCAAGCAAGTCATTACTAAGTGCAGATGTGCATTGCATAAAATATACTGTCCAATAACTATTATTTTCTTTATCTCAAGATAATCTGACCCCTGTGGTGTAGCGCTTCTTTTGATTATAATAATAATAATCAAGATACAATCTGTTTTAAGTTTGTTTTATTCTCTAACACAATTTTTAAAGTCTGTGGGTGAATGTCAAAGGATTTACATATTTAGCAAGTCTAAGCTAACTCCAAGCTGAAGAACATTTGGTTAGGTAAGTTCAAAAGGTGGGTTATGCATTGAGGCATCTGTGGAGACAAAGAATGTTATCCATGGAAGCTAAAAAAGGGAAAGTATAAGGAGAATATTGGTACCAACCCTCTTATGTGGGTGTGAAGCATGGGTTGTGATTGTTGCAGCAAGGAAGAAGCTGGAGGCAGTGGAGATGATAATATATCTGAGGGCAATGCATGGTGTAAATATTATGCAGAGAATTCGAAGCTTAGAGATTAGGAGGAGGTCCTGGGTTACTAAAAGTATTATCCAGAGGACTGAGGAAGGGTTTTTGAGCTGGTTTGGACATTTAGAAAGGATGGAGAAAAATAGAATGACCTGGAGGGTGTATAAATATGTAAAGGTCAGAAGGCTGGTTAGGGGTCACCCTACAAAAGGTTGGAGGGAGAGGGTAAAGGAGGTTTTGTATGCAAGGAGCTTGGTACATGTACCAGGTGTGTGTGAGGATATTAGATAGGCGTGAGTGGAGGCAATTGGTTTTATAACTTGACGTGTTTTTATAACTTGACGTACTGTTGGAGTGTGAGCAAGGTAACTTTATGAAGGGATTCAGGGAAACTGGTTAGCCAGACTTGAGTCCTGGAGGTGGGTAGTACAATGCCTGCGCTCTGAAGGAGGGTGGAGATATTTACAGTTTGGAGGGGCATCTGAACTGTGGCATCGACATTCTTCTGGCAAGGCAGTGAAAGAGTGAGTGATGGTAAAAGTGTTTTTTCTTTTTTGGGTCACCCTGCCTCAATGGGAGACAGCCAGTGTGTTAAAAAAATTAGTTAAAATTTAGGTAAAACAATTTTCTTCTTTCACTACTTCTGGCAGTTTGTGAGACACAGATGATGATCAAACTACATGCAAATTATGTGATCAGGCATATGGTCACTGTCTTGAACACTATGTGCTTAATTGTCCACTTATTGAGGAATACAGAGATAGACAGTATAATAACCTATGTGACATGTCAAGATATCTTATTAATGAAATAAGATACCAGTTATACAGTGGACCCCGAGTTTCGTAAAACTTCACTCCTGAAGTCTGCTCAAGTGCCATTACCGAACGAATTTACTCCTTAAGGAAAATGTCACGTAGGTTAGTCTATTTCAGACCCCCAAAATACTTTTCCACAAGCACTTACAATATTATACTTACATAAATGTACGATTTCCGGGTTTACGAAACTTGGGGTCACTGTACTAAGCAAATTTCCTAAATTTGCTTAGTACAGATAAGTGAAATGTAGATATAAATCCAAATGTACAATTGTTAACCCTTTTGGGGCCTAGTGCCTAGGCTTTTGTGTATCCATATGCTTTTGTGCTACCGTCCACAGGATGGATATGGGGTGCACAATAAACTAGCCACTTCGGTGGCAAAATCTAAAAATCTGTCTTTCAACAATTCGGCCATTTCCCACCGAGGCAGGGTGGCCCAAAATGAAAAAGTTTCTCTTTTAACTTTAGTAATCTTCTTCTTTCAAAAAACCCGGGCCATATCCCATCGAAGCAGGGTGGCCCAAAAAGAAAAACAAAAGTTTCTCTTTTAACTTCAGTAATGTATACAGGAAAAGGGAATACTAGCCCCTTGCTCCCGGCATTTTAGTCAACTCTTACGGCACACGTGGCTTACGGAAGAAGAATTCTGTTCCACTTCCCCATGGAGATAAGAGGAAATAAGAACAAGAACTAGTAAGAAAATAGAAGAAAACCCAGAGTGGTGCATATATATATGCTTGTACATGCATGTGTAGTGTGATCTAAGTGTAAGTAGAAGTAACAAGACATACCTGAAATCTTGCATGTTTATGAGACAGAAAAAGACACCAGCAATCCTACCATCATGTAAAACAATTACTATTACTACTACCAGCCTTACTTACTACTACCAGTCTTACCACTATCAGCCTACCACTACTTCGCTCTGTGATTTCCTGGTTAGTGTTCAGAGCCTGGTCTATGCTGCCCTTCGTTTGGCAGAGAAATATACCTAGTAGGGTGAATTTTATTAGTTCGGCATGGGACATTGGTTAGGTATGGGCCTGTATTTTTAGAACTGGCTCTTCATGGATTCAGACCCAGTCTGACAGGCTTTTGTTTTACGCTCACTTGGCAGGACGGTGACCTCCTGGGCGGTTGCTGTCTACCAACCTACTACCTAATGAAGTAAAACAATCAACCGTGTGTAAATTTTATTACCAGTTTTGGTAAGTTACCAGCAGATCTAAATACAATACTATACTACCATAAATAATTTTGTTTTAGGTGTACAGTATATCTGTACAGTATATATCAGTAGTATATATCTGTATAGTATCCGTACATTCTGCCCAAGTAACAGATTTATTTCTTTATATTATCCAACCTATCTAACTTCAAACAAGAAACTTAATAGAATTCCTGGCCATTGTCTTTTCATTCACATGTTAATAGATTGTCCTCTCTATCAGAGAGTAAGCAAACTTCGTTTTTGACATTTGCAGTAACCTGTCACACTCATTCTTACCTTGTCAAAAGCTCTAACTTCAATGCAGCCTCGTTCTTTGGCCTTTTGATAGAAACAAGCCTATTGCAACGACTTTGACATTAATTTTCCACCTGTACTAAGCTCCAACTCCAATAATCCCTACCCTTTCAAAACACACCATAGTGCTGTATGACCACATGGGTTTAGCACAAATTTTTTAATATAATTTTGTCACTCTTACTTTTAGATATAAAACTCTGCATCCATCCATTGGTTAGATGTCTTACCCTCATTATATTTCCTGTTCCTGATGATTGTAATTTGCATTTCAGTGTTGGCAAGGATGACGTCAGACCAGGCCTTATGTTTTCACATTCCTCTAAACGTCAGGCAGAAATGGAGAAGAAAAAAGAAAAAAGGATAATGAGCAGCGAGCCCGATTTAAACCAGTGAAGGAGGTGCAGAAAGAACGCTTAGAGGAAGGCCTCAGCACTGCTATAAGCTCCTCCAATATAGGTTTCTCTATGCTTCAGAAAATGGGATACAAGCCTGGAACAAGTTTAGGAAAACAAAGTAAGTTTTGTTTGTGGATTTAATAGTGTTTGCAGAAATTTATCCAGACTTGAGTTCTAGATGTGGGAAATGCAGTTACCATTTTGTCCTAGGCACATGTCGATTAGACACTAGGCCTGTTGTATGTATGTGTGTGTGTTGTGTGTGTAAGGAAACACTTCGAAATGTTTCCGCCCGCCGGGAATAGAACCCGGGCCCTCCGTGCATGAAGCGAAGCTTTACCACTAGGCCACAGTGCCTGCATCCTGATGAAGGAGTTGGGGATGTTGCAGCTTTGAGGGTTATTTGAATTGCGATGTCCATGGATTTTTGTCAAGACAGTTTCACCATACTTTGATGTGAAATGGACAGTTTGGTAAAAAAATATATAAAAGTACAGTAGAACCTTGTTGTAAAGGGATTGTCACTGTCCATTAAATCAGAAAATAGCAATAAAAAGACCTTAAGTACTCTACAGTGAACCCTCAAATTAATGGACTAATATTGAGAAGGGAATATATGTTACTGCTGTTTGTCCATAGATTCTGAATTATAAAAAATATTTTTCATGATTATAACAAATGAAGAAAGTTCAGAATCAACTGTCTTGGTCCATTGATTCAAATTCTATTTTCTTGCAAGTTTACATTGAGATTATATAATTACAAAAAAGAGTTGCAGTGCAAAGAGAGCCACTGTCATGCCATGGCATTATGGGCAGACTAAATTTAATGGCTTACAGACTACTTAATACTACTAGAGAAATTGATCATAGTTTGATTGAGTTGTACATCTGTTTTTAATTATAGCAGACAGCAAGTTTACTCAAATTAACAATCTGGGGATATGACATTGAGACAATTTGAAAGTACAATGGACCCCGGTTTACGTACTTCTCCAAACTCGAACAATTATGTAAATGTATTTTTGTAAGTGCTTGTGTAAGTGTATTTTTCGGGATCTAAAAGGACTAATCTAATTTACATTATTTCTTATGGGAAAAATTGTTCGGTAACGGCACTTGAACACCATTCTGGAACGAATTATGGCCGTTCACCAGGGGTCCACTGTATTTTGCAGGTTGTTTATATCAAAGTAAATAATTAAATTATATTATTTGGTAAAGTTAAGTATTGTGTCTATATTGAGTTTTTAGTTTAGGGTGAGTATGTGGTTTTTGAGAAGAGTCTTAAATTGATGTTCAGACCGGGTTACTTTAGTATTTACTGGTAATGAATTCCAAATTTTGGGGACCTTTATGTGCATAGAGTTTTTGCAGAGTGCGATATGGACATGGGGTACATCAAACAGTGATCTGTGTCTAGTGTTATGGTCGTGCATCCTGTTAAGGTTGGCGAGGAGAAGTTTGAGTGGAGGGTTTATGTTTGGGTATAGTGTTCTACAAATGTAGTAGGCACAATAATAAGTATGGATGTTCTTGACGGTGAGTAGTTTTAGACTTTTGAATATTGGTGGAGTATGTTGTCTGGAGTGGGAATTCGTATCATTCTGACTGCAGCCTTTTGTTGGGTTATTAGTGGCCTTAGGTGATTAAATGTTGTTGATCCCATGCACAAATTCCACAGGTGAGATAAGGGTAGATAAGTGAATGATACAGTGCAAGGAGAGCTGATTGTGGAACATAGTACCGTATCTTTGATAGTATGCCTACTGTTTTGGAGATTTTCTTGGAAATTTGTTGTATATGTGTCTGGAATTTGAGGCTATTGTCAAGGTGGATCCCTAGGAATTTTCCCTCTGAGTCTTGTGATGGGTGAACCATTTAGCGTTATGTTAAGTGGAACATTTGTAGCTCTGTTTCCAAATTGAATGAAATAGGTTTTACCAGTATTGAGAGTAAGCTTATTAGTCATCATCCAGGTAGATATTTTCTGCAATTCAGTATTAACAGTGTTGGCTAGTATGACTGGGTTTGGATGAGAGAAGACATATGTTGTGTCATCTGCAAATAATATGGGTTTGAGTAGTTGTGACACATTCAGTAGGTCATTGATGTAAATGAGGAAGAAGAGTGGGTCAAGGACACTTCCTTGCGGGACGCCTACTGTAATTGGTTTTGTGGAAGAGTTAGCTCCATTTGTGTACACATATTGGCTTCTGTTACCAAGGTATGACTTTAGGTAGTTGAGGGAGTGCCCTCTTATGCCATAGTGTGTTAATATAATGTGCAGCAAATCATGGTCAACTGTATCAAAAGCTTTACGTAAATCAATGAAGATTCCAGCGGACCTCTATTCTCGAGAGTGGTGTATATTAGTTCTAGCATGTGTATAATAGCATCATTTGTGCTTTTATTAGTCCTGAATCCAAACTGACGGGTTGAGTATGTTGTGTGAGACGAGATAGGAATAGATCTGCCTATGAATTAATTTTTCAAAAGATTTTAGAGAGCAGAGGTAAGTTAGATATTGGTCTATAGTTATTAAAGTCTGCTTGATCTCCTTTGTGGATCGGGGTGACCCCCACTATTTTAAGAATTGATGGGAAGGTGAAGGTTTCGATGGATTTGTTAAAGAGTGTTGCAATTATTGGTGATAGTATACTTGAAGCTTTATTGTACATAAAAGGTGGTAAGTTATTTATATCTCCTGCCTTGCTTTTAAGGGTGTTGATGATGAGTGAGACTTCTGTTGGGTTGGTTGGAGCTAGGAATAGTGTATTCGGTAGGTGCCCATGAGGTAGTCTGATGGACGGGTGTTTGAGCTTGGGATCTTACTCGCTAGATTCTTTCCTATAGTGGAGAAGAAAACATGGAGTCTGTTTGCTGTTTCAGTTGGTGGTAGCTGGGGTTCATCTGATTTAGTTAATTTGATTGTTTTTTTTTTGGATATTTTTAGTTCCTAGAATTTCAGATAGGGTTTTCCAGGTCTTTTTCATATCACCTTTATGTTATGTAATCTGTTCTCATAATACAATTTACTTTCTTATCAGACTGGTAAGGATTGGCGAAGTAACGCTTAGAGTGGTCTCTGGTTATTTGACCCATTCTGTACTGTTTTTCATATAGGTGCTTTGTGTTAATGAATTTTAGGATGGGGGGTTAGCCAGGGACTATTCAGCCTTTGCGGGATCTGTTTAGTTTTTGGGGCAATGTTTGTTATAAGGTAGGGTTTTTTAGAAAATTATTAATGCATTCATCATATCTGAGTATGATTCCTTTTTGCCAGTCAATGTTAATCATAGCTATTAAAAAGTTATTAACCTGTCTCGTTATGTATTCTGAAGGAACTTTTAGTAGTGTCTTGGGGCAATTTACCTGGCTGGTTATAAAAAGGTAGGGTAGTGGTCTGTGGTGTTGTCAGTGATTATGCCTGTTTTTAAGGGAATAGGGTGTTAGTCCACCATAAGAATATCAGACACTGAAAATATTGTAACCTATAAAACAGCACAGACATACAAAATTAAATATATAATAAATTAAAAGTACAGTAGTACTGTCATGTGCAGTAGATGACATCAGAAATTTTAAATCTTCAGTGGCCCCCCGGGTTCGTGTTTAAATTTCTTCCAGAATGCTGTTCAAGTGCCGTTAAAACAATTTGTTCCCATAAGGAATAATGTAAATTATTAGTCCTTTTAGACCCCAAAATACACTTCAAAGCACTTACAAAAATACATTTACAAAATTTGTTAGTTTGGACAAAAAGGGGGTTCACTGTATTACTTTTTGTGGTGTAACACGATTAAGTTACACATTTGATAAGGGGGGCTAAAAAATTTTTATTGAGTCAGGAGAGCAGTAAAGCCCTGTAAACTGTAGATGGCTAGCATCTACAATTTCAGTCTGTTTCATAGGGGGAAAAATAGACTATGTTGATAGTCCTTTTGTCCTTTCCCCTTTGGGTATGAGAGTTTTTAAACCAATTCCCCCATACCCCTGCCAGAGAGCCACCTCAGCCTTCCTTATTAGTTTCTGTTTCACTGGAATCCATGTTTTTCTGGGACCACCACTTGGGGAACCATTGCCTATTGCATTTTTTAGTATGTTAATGTTACTAGGT
>WNWK01022966.1:0-31732 GCA_009830355.1 Cherax destructor
AGAGAGAGATGTAGAGAGAGAGAGAGAGAGAGAGAGATGTAGAGAGAGAAGAGAGAGAGATGAGAGAGAGAGAGAGAGAGAGAGATGTAGAGAGAGAGAGAGAGAGATGTAGAGAGAGAGAGAGAGAGATGTAGAGAGAGAGAGAGAGAGAGATGTAGAGAGAGAGAGAGAGAGAGAGAGAGAGAGAGAGAGATGTAGAGAGAGAGAGAGATGTAGAGAGAGAGAGAGAGAGAGAGAGAGAGATGAGAGAGAGAGAGAGAGATGTAGAGAGAGAGAGAAAGAGAGATGTAGAGGAGAAAGAGAGATGTAGAGAGAGAGAAAGAGAGAGAGAGAGAGAGAGAGAGATGTAGAGAGAGAGAGAGAGAGATGTAGAGAGAGAGAGAGATGTAGAGGTAGAGAGAGAGGGAGGTAGAGAGAGAGGGAGGTAGAGAGAGAGGGAGGTAGAGGTAGGGACAGCGTTAGGAGAAACATGCTTTGTGATCCTGCTGGATGCATAATGTTATGAGGCGTAGTTGAGTGGTTTAAGGCGTCAGGTTGTCGGCTCTCTGGTCTCATGGAGACCGGACAGACCTGAGTTCGATTTGTTTATATATATATATATATATAACACAGACATATAATGCCGAAGCATTAAGAACAATGCAAAATGAGAGAGCATCAAGGAAAACAGAAAACCTGAGTAAAAAAAAATAAAAATTAAGAAATTGATAAATATCTTCAGAATCTCTTGAGAATTTATAGAAAAGATCTTAATGATGTAAGAGAATGTTAAAGTAGTCTGGCGAGGAGCAGCAGCTTCTGTGTAGTTCCTGCTGCCAAACTATTCAATAAAGTCCATTATTTATTTAGGCAAACGATAATTGCAACGTAAAGGGGATTTAGGTCACGATATTTAGAAAAATCTCCGGGAGCTAATGCTCTTAAGATAAAGGAATACTCAATAAGTAATCACCTTGTTAGGGTTCAGGGGGTAGTGAACTATCCGTAGTTGAACTTACAGGACGCTGAAGCGGCTAGTTTACCGGGCATCAAAGCTCCGTCAGTAATCAATGTCGTGTAATGGCTGCACGCACGACTGGCACGCCATTGTTGTTGCTACGGTCGTCGGGCGAACTACGACAGATATCAGCTATCTGATGCGATTTGTGTGTGTGTGTACTCACCTATTTGTACTCGCTTATTTGTGGTTGCAGGGGTCGATTCATAGCTCCTGGCCCCGCCTCTTCACTGATTGCTACTAGGTCCTCTCTCTCCCTGCTCCATGAGCTTTATCAAACCTAGTCTTAAAACTATGTATGGTTCCTGCCTCCACTATGTCGCTTTCTAGGCTATTCCACTTCCTGACAACTCTATGACTGAAGAAATACTTCCTAACATCCCTTTGACTCGTAGGAGTCTTCAACTTCCAATTGTGACCCTTTGTTTCTGTGTGTGTACACTCGCCTATTTGTGGTTGCAGGGGGTCGTTACTCAGCTCCTGGCCCCGGAAAGAATCAATAAGCCGTGTATGTGTGTACTCACCTAGTTGTGGTTGCAGGGGTCGTGTCATAGCTCCTGACCCCGATATGTGTGCGCGTGCGTAGGTAATTAAGCGCAATAAGTGGTGGAGGCTCGACCCTCCGTTCACTAATCGCGGCCCCGGTCTCTGACCAGTCAGGGAAAGGATGATTTACTGGGAATATCCTTAAAACATATGCACCTCAATATTTGTTACTTACGTATTTTAAAATCTGAGATAATTGTAAATGATTAAGTAAATCTTCCAACGAAATGTTGAGGAAAATAATTAAGTACAAATTTTAATAAAAAAAATAGTTGATGGAAAAAATGATAGTATAAAAACATGTAATAGTCATTTCTTCTCCTGTAGGGGCGAAGAAAAGCAATTTGTTAGCCAACTTCGGGGCTCTTGATTCAAGGAACTGGAACTAAATTCCTCTTCGGATGAGCTCTTGATTACCTCCCATTGCCAGGCGTTTTGTGAGCTGTGCGGGTTTAGCGCTTCCCCATGATTAGTACTAATCTAGATTTGATCATAGTTGTTGAGCAGTTGTTCTTCCCAGTGTTTGGCTTCGTTGCTTTTTGTACGTTTCTCCTCCGTCTCTTATCAACCCTTGTTGAAAATGGTATAAAATACCGACAGGTTGATGATTAAGACACGTGTACAACAGTTGGGTATCATTATTGATGACAGGTTGATGATTGACACGTGTACAACAGTTGGGTATCATTATTGATGACTGATTCCATTTTAATTTCACTACTACACCTGCTGCCTCTGTAACTGACTGAAGAAGTCTACTGTGTAGGCAGAAACGTGTCAACAACATAGATACCCAACTGTTGAACATGTCTTAATCGTAATGACCTTGATGAGCCGCTCAGACTTTTGTAGGGTTTCCCCTTCGTCTTGGAAGGACCTGTGAGAGCCACTTAAGACACTCTACTTACTATAACATTCTCTGGTTCCGTCTCGTTCCTTCCTTTTTCTCTTCTACTTTCCTAAAAAAATATATATTGTTTTTTCTCGAGAATAAAATATTGCATTTTACGATAATGGCGACGGTAATATCGTAACTGGTTGGAATTTTGAGGCTGAAAATTTAATCTGGATTTTTCAAAATTGCAAGATTTTTTTTTTTTTACCTGACGTTTACGTTCAGTGATGCGTGAAATCCGTTCAACGCGCGCACGCCCACATCAGACTGATTTCTGCGGAAAATGCGCGACTGGAGAATCAGATATCTACCAGGAACCTCAGTAAGGTCTTTAAAAACATAACCCTGTATCCGGCATTAGTCAGGCCCATCATGAAGCATGTAACACCAGCCTGTAACCCACACCTGATGAACTATCTTGAGAAACTAGCGAGTGTATAGAAGTTCCCAACAAGACTAGTCCCAGAACTAATTTTAATGACCTCTAAGGAGGCACTAAGAGAACTGAACTTTACAATAGAGAACAAGAACACCAAGGGTGACATTACGAAACACAAGATACTTAGAACTTGATAGGGTCACTGATACGGTCTGAGAGGTGCAAAACGGGTACACATGGGCATAAAGGGAAGTTAGAGATGCATAAACCGCAGGGATGTTAAAAAAAATATTGTCTGTTCCAGGGCGGTCCAAAAAGAGGAAGGAATGACCAAGATGTAAAGTAGTGATAGATTCGATACACAGATTTAAGATCAGGTATGATGCCGCCCCAAATGCCTGGAAAGAGTAAGACCGATCAAAGCCCAGTTAAGGGGTGGGGCCAAGAGCTAGGAATGTATATTTCTAATCACAAGTATGAAAATAGAAATGGGTAAGAACACACAATCCTCAAGTTTTCCTGGTCATCTCCTTCTCTACCACTGGATTCTTCCCTAATTCCTCCTTTTGTGGGTTAATTCTCCAAGAGGGAAAAATCCTGATGCGCGTCTTGTAAGATGACTCGTTCAGGTGTGGAGGCTCAGACTGGAGCGTGACAAGACTGCAGCGTCTTAAGACACTCAAGCAAGAGAGCATGGTGACTATCAGGCCACAGCTGACTATCAGGCCACAGCTGTAGTGACAGCTGACTTACACGAGTACCTTATACTTTTCCATTTTCCCTTATCTCTTCCTTTCACTTGACTCCCCACATTTATTACAAAAAAAAATTACTTATGACCTTCATTCTCTCCACTGACTGGTCTACACCTGCCCCGTGCAACTCTCCGCTAATTCCTAGCCTTCTAGCTATGTGGTAGCGTCTTCGGCTCACAACTGCAGGGCTCGGATTCAACCCCGGGCTAGTAAAGATTTGTGACCGTGTCTCATTGCCCCTATACACCTAGCAGTAAATAAGTGCCAGGGAGTTAGTAGAATGTTGTGGGGTCACAGTCGGAGAGAGAGAGAGAGAGAGAGAGAGAAGGGGGGGGCAGGCAGGCTTTGAAATAAACTGAGGAAGAATATCAGCTGTAAATTCAATAGTGAATAATGAAAGAAAATAACACGCTCGCTCACTCATTGCAAACACTAATATATCCAATCCCCTCCTCACAAAGAACTGTGAAGGACGGGCTGCTTGTAATCAGGTAATCAGTTACAAAGGTTATGTAAACCTGTGGATAAACGATAGGAACGTTAAGAATTGTTTACATAGGCTCAGCGTTGTAGATAAATGGAGAGACGAAGTAACCAAGGTTACAACACTACAAAAAAATAAATACAGGATGACAAGGGAGATCATCTGCGTCTCTTACTGCTGAAATTCATTCATTCTCTCTCTCTCTCTCTCTCTCTCTCTCTCTCTCTCTCTCTCTCTCTCTCTCTCTCTCTCTCTCTCTCTCTCTCTCTCTCTCTCTCTCTCTCTCTCTCTCTCTCTCTCTCTCTCTCTCTCTCTCCTATTAGCCCATTGAGCACCTGCAGACTCCCGGGATTCTTTCATTGAAAAGATTAGACGATGTTATTTTTGTCTTGCGAGATCCAGTTCCAATTCCCCTTTGTTCATCTGATCTTTTTAGCAGATTCTCATCTGTTTCCAGTTGTTGATATCTTGTGAAAATTCCCATTGTTCTTGTATCTTCCACAATGTTTCTTTTTTCAACAATACCTCATCATGTTCGTCTGGTTACACGGAATTTGATATATTAAAAGTGGGTTGGTTGTTAAGAGACCAAATAGCAATTAATTCCTTCGTGGAAGAGATGAAACGGAGTATTTTATTATCCTGGAGTTCTCGGGCAGTTTCCTACGGGGCTCTGGTTAGTGGCCCCTGTGACAGCGTCACGAAGTACTTCGGCTAGTATTCTGCCGTTTTCTGACAGTTTCCTACGGGGCTCTGGTATACTGCAGTTCTCTGGCCGAATCTTTTTTCTTAATGTTCAACCAGAGCTTTCAATGCCCCCGCTTCTAGTCCCTCGTCGCTGGGTCACCTTAAGACAGTAAGGAAAGTCTGATCGGTGTGTGTGCGCGCGCGGTGAGAAAAACCTTGTAATTAGGAGGGTGCCACACTGAGAAATGGTATGGTGATACCGACAGTCTAGAACCTTTATTATACGAAAAGTTTCGCCACGAGTTCAAGTGCAACATTCCAGGGGGATTCAAAGTGCTCCATCAATATCGCTACTACTGCTTCACTTCCCACAGTAAGGGTGCATGACTAAGAACCCCCCAACTTTCGCCATCAATGGTTCTGACATAAACCAGCTGTTACTCCATTCACTCTATTTCCTGTTCATATTTTGAAACTTTTTAGGCTTTTAAATTCGTTGACAAAGTTAAGTACAATTATTTTTCACTTAGAATTTCAATGTTACCGTCAGTTTTCTTATGCTGACATTCGCTTTCAGTTGCTGTCACTCAGTTTTCAGATGTAAAGTTCTATATACATTACTCCGTATAGTTCTATTAAA
The DNA here is from genome assembly GCA_009830355.1 of Cherax destructor. Lineage (NCBI taxonomy): Eukaryota > Metazoa > Arthropoda > Malacostraca > Decapoda > Parastacidae > Cherax > Cherax destructor. The sequence continues at coordinate 5,384 of WNWK01022966.1, forward strand.
CCTTAAGTACCTGAAGAGCGAAACATAACCGTAATAAATTTCTTTAGTTGTTTCGTTTTATTTAAGATAAAATAAAACGAGGTGCCTGTCGGGACCTTGGGGAAGTATCAGTGATTTTTAATGTTAATTGTGAATTAAACATCAATTGTTTTCATGTACTCGCCCAGTTGTGGTTGCAGGGGTAGAGTCATAGCTCCTGGCCCCCCTCTTCACTGGCCGCTACTGAGTCACTCTTCCTGCTCCATGAGCTTTATCATACCTCTTCTTAAAGTGTGTGTGTGTTTTTTATAGATTTTATTTCTATGAAAGCATTAAGTGTGTTAATGTTTTGTTGTAGAGAGCACTGAATGTACATTCTGGTTCATTGCTTCATGACTCCTATAATTTATGCATGTGAATCCTATAATTTATGCATGTGAATCCCATAATTCATGCATGTGAATCCCATAATTCATGCATGTGAATCCCATAATTCATGCATGTGAATCCCATAATTCATGCATGTGAATCCCATAATTCATGCATGTGAATCCCATAATTCATGCATGTGAATCCCATAATTCATGCATGTGAATCCCATAATTCATGCATGTGAATCCCATAATTCATGCATGTGAATCCCATAATTCATGCATGTGAATCCCATAATTCATGCCCGTGAATCCCATAATTCATGCCCGTGAATCCCATAATTCATGCCCGTGAATCCCATAATTCATGCCCGTGAATCCCATAATTCATGCCCGTGAATCCCATAATTCATGCCCGTGAATCCCATAATTCATGCCCGTGAATCCCATAATTCATGCCCGTGAATCCCATAATTCATGCCCGTGAATCCCATAATTCATGCCCGTGAATCCATAATTCATGCCGTGAATCCCATAATTCATGCCCGTGAATCCCATAATTCATGCCCGTGAATCCCATAATTCATGCCCGTGAATCCCATAATTCATGCCCGTGAATCCCATAATTCATGCCCGTGAATCCCATAATTCATGCCCGTGAATCCCATAATTCATGCCCGTGAATCCCATAATTCATGCCCGTGAATCCCATAATTCATGCCCGTGAATCCCATAATTCATGCCCGTGAATCCCATAATTCATGCATGTGATACTCTGCTTCCTCTCTTATCACTTAAACTTCAAAAATAGACTGGCGAGCCTACATACTGGATGCAGTTGCATCTGCTTAGCATAGATCAATAGGTCTACTGTGTAAGCAAGACACACAAGCCGTGCTGGAACCTCTTATTACCAGAGAATGTTACTCGCGAACACCAAACATTTTTATATCATGGAATATGACGAGGCTCAGTGTACGGGAGACGTGTCCTCTACATATCAGTGTTTCCATGCAACTCTTGCGTCTATTACACGGTGTCTGCATTTTATACCCCCCGTGTCCAGTAGACCAACAGCAGTGCTACTTTCTTACTACTACTATAAAGCCAACCTTACTTTTTTTGGCAATGCAGAATTCTATAAGAGGGGGTAAATAACACATTTTACAGTTAGTCTGGTCACTGGAGGTCGTAATTAGATATTTACGTTACCTTTCAGCCTTGGAAACAAAAAAGTACTTTTTTCGCCCTGAAGAATAGACACTTTACACTCAAATGTTAGTTTGGCAATTAACTTTGAGCAATATTGATACTCTGAACCGCTCTATTGATATTTTTTTCTGGAATATTTATATTAATTGTTAAGGTTTAATTTAAAGGCCTTTTTATCTGCAATACTTCACTCGAGTGATGTGTGTTGCAAGGTACCATTGTGTAAGTGAAGTTGTATTAACTCGACCCCTGACATTTGTGCTTCAATTGTTCTTCAGACATTTAAAGTCACGTAAATAATGTAAAATGTGGACTTTTGTAACACTGGTAGGAGCCAGATGGGAGCCAAGGGGAAATGGCGAGGCATGGAGGAACAGAAAGAAGGTATGCGAGACAGAGGGAAAGTAGAACTAGGGAAGGGGGAGAGAGGAAAGACGGGCGAGATGTGGCCGTAAAGATGGAAGGAAGGTTAAACGTGACGGTGGGATGGGAGGGAGGGAAATGTGAGGGGGAAAATAAGCCGGGGGTGTCTTGGAAATTCGGCAGAGTAAAATAAAAATATCTATTTGAATTCATAAAAAAAATTGACGTTTAAAAAAAGTCTGAAAATATATCTTGAAGATATATACCAAAAGTAATAATATATCCATAATAATAGCGATACAGATGTGTATATTTTTTCTTAAAAGTGATGTATTATACAAAAAGTTGAATAAAAAAAATAAGCATATGAAACTTGAAACTTAAGTTCCATGATAATTTGGAAGCATTTTGATTTTTTGACTTTTAAAAAAAAACGCTTCTGGACCCTTTTGACCAGATATATTTGTCTGCTGTGATTATTGCCCTTCGACCTGAGGTGTGACCCGAGTGGGAAAGGTTGGGTGAGAGTACAACGTGCCTAATGTGGGTCAATAGGCCTACTTTGCTGCTCCTTTTTTTTTTTGTTCTCTTTTTTTTGTCTTCGACCCGAGCAACACTTTTCAAGACCAGTCTTATTGCAGCCGCCGGTCTTATTGCAGCCGCCGGTCTTATTGCAGCCGCCGGTCTTATTGCAGCCGGCGGTCTTATTGCAGCCGCCAGTCTTATTGCAGCAGCCAGTCGTATTGCAGCAGCCAGTCAGGTTATCAAGCTCTGTATGACCGTGAGTGGTCTGAAGTAAGACCAAGAACGGTTAGGGGTCTGAAGGAAGACTCAAGACCACACTCCTCGCCCAGCCCTGGGGACAACACAGAGAAGACGCATCTCACTGGATTAGACCATCTGCGTCTGTGCTTCTTCCAGAAAAGTGTGCTCAATACGGAGGAAGTGAGTGTGAGTGAAAGTGAGTGTGAGTGAAAGTGAGTGTGAGTGAAAGTGAGTGTGAGTGAAAGTGAGTGTGAGTGAAAGTGAGTGTGAGTGAAGTGAGTGTGAGTGAAAGTGAGTGTGGTGAAGTGAGTGTGTGGAGTGAGTGTGAGGTGAGTGTGTGTGTGAGTGAGTGTGTGTGAGTGTGAGTGTGTGTGAGTGAGTGTGAGTGTGTGTGTGAGGTGGTGTGTGAGGGTGTGTAGTGAGGTGGTGATGTGAGTGAGTTGTGATGTGAGAAGTGTATGTGAGTGAGTAGTGAGGTTAAGTGAGTGTGATGACGTGAGTGTGAGTGAAAGTGAGGTGGTGAAAGGAGGAGTGAAAGTGAGTGGAGGAAAGTGAGTGAGGAAAGTGAGTGTGAGTGAAGGATGTGAGTGAAAGTGAGTGTGAGTGAAAGTGAGTGTGAGTGAAAGTGAGTGTGAGTGAAAGTGAGTGTGAGTGAAAGTGAGTGTGAGTGAAAGTGAGTGTGAGTGAAAGTGAGTGTGAGTGAAAGTGAGTGTGAGTGAAAGTGAGTGTGAGTGAAAGTGAGTGTGAGGAAGTGAGTGAAGTGAGTGAGTGAGGTGAGTGATGGGAGTGAGTGTGGAGTGAGGAGTGAGTGTGGTGAGTGTAGAGTGAGTGTGGAGTGAGTGAGGAAGTGAGTGTGAGGGGTGAGGAGTGTGGGAGTGAGTGGTGGAGTGAGTGTGAGGAGTGTGGTGAGTGAAAGTGAGTGTGAGTGGGAGTGTGAATGACAGGGATGGCTGACTGCGTGGGCTTAATATAAATATTTTAAACGCTATTTGTTAATCCCACTAATGGGGGGAGAGCTATATATATATATATATATATATATATATATATATATATATATATATATATATATGGGGAGAGGGGAAGGGAGGGATTAATGATAGAATCAGAATATTTCTGTGTGTATAAATAATATACTTGTTTGATTTTGTGTAACTTCTGTGTGAGCGTGTTCAGGTATGTGTGTGTGTATTTGCTACTGTTTTTTTTTCTGCAAGCGCTCGCGTGACTAAGTTTGGGTTGCATGTTTCCTGTGGAACTACTTTTAAGAGCTTACTGAACAAATTCTCTCTCTCTCTCTCTCTCTCTCTCTCTCTCTCTCTCTCTCTCTCTCTCTCTCTCATATATATTAAATAGCAGAAACAACAGCAAAAGCTTAATTTACAATGCCAGTTCCAAACAGGAGTCAAAAAAAATAACCAATTTCTGTTCCCACTTTAGAGAAAATGTTTTTGTTGGGAGGTAAATGGAAAACTGGGCAGCAAGTTAACCTTTGTAATCGCGCCCATCGGCACAAGTACGCCTGCGTTTGATGCCGCTCTACGCCCACCAGCACAAGTACGCCCGTGTTTGATGCCGCCGCTCCGCGCGCACGCAAATAAAAATGCGTGGAGGGGGAAATAAAAAGGGAGATGGAGTAGGGGGGGTAAATTGCATTGCGCCCGAGGCCTTAAGGTAATTATTTTTGTCCAATAAAATTGTGGGAAGTAAAGCTAGGCGTGTTACTCTGTTATTCCACCGTATTGAGAGATTTTAGTGGGACAGTGCGGAGTTTGCTGTAATTTAAGTTAATGTGAAAGTAATCATAATGTAGTGTTTATATATATATTTATTTATTTATTTATTTTATTTATTATTTATTTATTTATTTATTTATTTATTTATTTATTTATTTATTTATTTTTATTTATTTTTATTTATTTTTATTTATTTTTATTTATTTTTATTTATTTTTATTTATTTTTATTTATTTTTATTTATTTTTATTTATTTTTATTTATTTTTATTTATTTTTATTTATTTTTATTTATTTTTATTTATTTTTATTTATTTTTATTTATTTTTATTTATTTTTATTTATTTTTATTTATTTTTATTTATTTTTATTTATTTTTATTTATTTTTATTTATTTTTATTTATTTTTATTTATTTTTATTTATTTTTATTTATTTTTATTTATTTTTATTTATTTTTATTTATTTTTATTTATTTTTATTTATTTTTATTTATTTTTATTTATTTTTATTTATTTTTATTTATTTTTATTTATTTTTATTTATTTTTATTTTTATTTATTTTTATTTATTTTTATTTATTTTTATTTATTTTTATTTATTTTTATTTATTTTTATTTATTTTTATTTATTTTTATTTATTTTTATTTATTTTTATTTATTTTTATTTATTTTTATTTATTTTATATTTATTTTTATTTATTTTTATTTATTTTTATTTATTTTTATTTATTTTTATTTATTTTTATTTATTTTTATTATTATTTATGTTTATTAACTGAACCTACTTATTCCTTCCTTATTTTAAGCTCGATTATCTAACGTGTTCCCTATAGCTATATCATCCTGACGGTTTTAGCGCTTCCCATGAATATAATGTAATGGATCCGAAAACCGTACTGCTAACAAAAGTAACGAAGATATACGTTGCAAAGCAAGCTCTAACTGACTCTTCGCTGTGCAGAGCTTTATCTGCTCTTGCTAAAGCTTTCCACAGATCGATATGTTATATCTCAGACGCACGCTGCATTTCATTCATTTTTTTATCTTACAAATAATTACAGGACTTTTGCCATTGGCACAGTAACAATGACGTGTTTATGAAGATGTAATGAGTGGGACGTAAGAATAACAAGAGTTTCGGGTAACCCTGCAAAATATATACTAAAATTTTCCTAAAGACGGGTTGTTACCAATTATTTTCAACTGCATCCTTTTTATGGCATTCTTCTGTAAGACTCCCGCCTCATCTTAAAGACTACAGACTCCCCACCGTAAGGTCATTCTCTCTGTAAGTTCGCAGATCTACGGTAAGGCCAGAAACTCACCGTTAGGGTCACTTGTCCAGGACTCTGCCGAAATGTCAACAAGTGTCGGAGTTATCACAGACACACACGAGTTGCTAAATTGTCTCTGATTCAAAGAGTGTTTTGGCTGTCAAAACACTGCACCGAGCAAATAAACTATTTACATAGTCATAGTCGCGTGCCTGATTTGCAAAGTTTAAAACCCAGAGGAAAATCTCTGAAAATGTAATGAGTACTTGCTCTTGTGGCAAGGGCCCTTTTCAAGGACCTCCCGTAACCGCTCCAACGCACGCACGACGTACGTATGAGCTCATGCACATATTTACCTATTCAAGCACGTACGTTCGTGCACACACACGCAGTTTACAAGCGTCAGAGTAACGAACCTTGATTAACAGCGGTTCACATAATTATCCCGATTTAAGGATGTGTAAAAAAAAAAAACCGCAAGAGTTTCTCTGAATAAAATTCACCACTACTCTTTACAAAACTGTTTACAGAAGTCTCCTTGTGTGTGACCTTTGAAAACAAATGCCAGGCAACCTGTTCTCCACTAGCACGTCTGTTTCTACACGCATTACACCTCATTCCTCCCCCATCTAAACACCAGAGGAGAAAAAAAATCACTCGCTATTTCTAGTCTACGTTAACGTAAATGTATAACTTGTTTATTTCTAGTTAACCATTACGAGATAACATGAACGGTTTACGTCTATCGCAAGAGGACATATTGTAATTCCCGAGAATTGGTGTCCGCACGCTCGCTGTCCAGGATGGAGGCTGGAAGCTGGAAGCTGTCTCTGGGGAAGATTCAATTTCCTCCTTTATTTCACATCCCAAAAGAATATTTTCTCCAATTTTTTCCACACTGGACTATAGAGCGATTTTTTTTTTCACTCTTCCAACTTGATGTTTGAAGTTGTAAGACAAAGGAGAGCGCAGATGGGAAGAAAGAGAAAGAGTGAGTGAAAGAGAGAGAGAGAGAAATTATTTTATAACTGTTGTGGTTGTTTTACAAGTTATGAATTATAAATGTGATTTATATATTACAGAAGCCAAATAACTACCACCACCGCCGCCATTCAAGCCACTTCAATAAACCCCACCATCGTAATCAAGCCAGACTTCCTAAAACGTACTTTCATCTTGAAAAATAGTAAACCTACGACTCAATTAAATATTTCAGCATTCTGATGCCAGTAGAGGAAAAAAAGATGACTCCTCACGCCCCTGGCAAGACAACAGACGGAAAAAGATAATGCAGATAACACCCAAGATAACCATCACAGGTGAAACAACGTAACTAATATATCGAAGATAACTTTTTCGAATGCGTTCTAAAATCACGCAAGATAACAGTTACGTGTACCAAGATAATGTGCATTTAGCATGTAATATTAGAAGAAAGGTACGGATAACGGTTAAGATAACAGGTACCATGGGATAACAGGCGCATTTCGGTAAAAGAAAGTAGGATAACAAGCACTAGCAACTGAGAAATGAAACGTAGAAGATAGTATGAAAGGAAGATAGCGCGAAATATACGGACAGACGAGAAATAATGCTTGATAAATAACTATAATTAACAAGTGTCGGTTACAATGTTAACGCAATTTTTATTTGGCTCTAGTGAGGCACGAGGTCCAGTGTGAGGCACGAGGTCCAGTGTGAGGCACGAGGTCCAGTGTGAGGCACGAGGTCCAGTGTGAGGCACGAGGTCCAGTGTGAGGCACGAGGTCCAGTGTGAGGCACGAGGGCCAGTGTGAGGCACGAGGGCCAGTGTGAGGCACGAGGGCCAGTGTGAGGCACGAGGGCCAGTGTGAGGCACGAGGGCCAGTGTGAGGCACGAGGGCCAGTGTGAGGCACGAGGGCCAGTGTGAGGCACGAGGGCCAGTGTGAGGCACGAGGGCCAGTGTGAGAGGAGGAGAAGGAGGGGGGAGGAGAAGGAGAGGGGAAGGAGAGAACTAGAGAGAAAGAGAGGGAGACACAAGGGACCGTGTAAGAGAGGCACTGAGGACAGGGGGGGAAATAATCGTGGGTGTTTACTAAACTCGTGTAATCTGTTAAACACAAAGATAACAATACATTTTATTTTTTGAGAATTTATCCTGGTTGTTGTATCGTGCAATGTGAGGTTGTATCGTGCAATGTGAGGTTGTATCGTGCAATGTGAGGTTGTATCGTGCAATGTGAGGTGGTATCGTGCAATGTGAGGTTGTATCGTGCAATGTGAGTTGTATCGTGCAATGTGAGGTTGTATCGTGCAATGTGAGTTGTATCGTGCAATGAGTTGTATCGTGCAATGAGGTTGTATCGTGCAATGTGAGGTTGTATCGTGCAATGTGAGTTGTATCGTGCAATGTGAGGTTGTATCGTGCAATGTGAGGTTGTATCGTGCAATGTGAGGTTGTATCGTGCAATGTGAGGTTGTATCGTGCAATGTGAGGTTGTATCGTGCAATGTGAGGTTGTATCGTGCAATGTGAGGTTGTATCGTGCAATGTGAGGTTGTATCGTGCAATGTGAGGTTGTATCGTGCAATGTGAGGTTGTATCGTGCAATGTGAGGTTGTATCGTGCAATGTGAGGTTGTATCGTGCAATGTGAGGTTGTATCGTGCAATGTGAGGTGTATCGTGCAATGTGAGGTTGTCATGAACCCGGCTAACATTAAACCCCCTTTTTTAAGTTTGTTTCTTGGTAGTCAACCTTCACCCTTGTCTTTTATCTTGTGTGTTTAGGGAGGGAAGGAGGAATTCCTGCGAGAAACATATTATTAACAGGACACATTACCTACAAGTTGATAAATACACGTATGCAATACTTGGCAATGGTCATTTCCAGCAATAACGATACCCAGGTTCCGCACACGAGTGTCATTCATCATTCTGTAAGGAATAATGAACAAACACGAAGGATTTAAACCATACCACGGGTGGGGTTCGAACTCGCGATCAGTCTCAAAACTCTAGACCGTCGCGTAAGCCACTGGACCAGCTAGCTTCGAACCCCACCCGTAGTATGGTTTGTTTGCAATCGTGTCATTACGATTTCGTGAGTCACGAAGGATTTAGATAGTATGAAAACTGGAATACTAAACATGGCCTTAAGCCCAACATCTTTTCTTTATATTAAGGATAATAAATTCAAAATTTATCCATACATTCTTCGTATATAATTTAATATCCATTTTGTACATATTACAAATTAATATTTGTACAAATTTAAAATAATATTCTAACATAAAATATGCATTAGCGGCCAAATGAAAGCTCAATTCTTTTAAAGGAATTAAGTTAAATGAATGAATTTAAATTCTTTGTTTGCCTTTGGAAGCACCGCTAAGGGTATACAATACCCACTTGATGAGGAATTTGACACTTGTGTACCTGGGTATTTTTTTTTTCATGGAGGTTTTTTTTTTGCCAGGTGTTTTTAGAAGCGTTTGACGAAACGTCTAAAAAGAGACGCAAGTGTTGGACATGTATTTAGTTCCTAGCAAATGTTGGACTTTAGTCAAATCTTAACTGATAAGCTATAACGCCTTTGGTAAAAAAAAAACCTGAAGTATGCAAAAAAGCCTCTATTTGAACAACGTTTCGCTCTAAAAAAAACTTAAAAGCTCTATTATGAGCTAAACGTTGTCTACTTTACTCCCCAACCAAGAAAATCCTGGTTAGGTAAGGTTCGTCAGGAACCAGGACAGAGACCTTCCGCTGGCTTACCAGTCCACCCCTTTAAAAATTATGGTTACTATTAAAATAATTTTGTAGTAGTATAAAAATCCAGGATAGTCCGCATTGCCCAATTCATTTTAATCACAATTCGTAACTTTACCTTGAAGTTTGCATTCAACCTGCGTGTGGGTGCGTGTTTTTTGTCTTATATTGACGAAGTGACCCCTCACGGGAGGTTCCTTGGTGCTGGTGGAGGAGCTCTTGATCTAGGGAATTGGATCTGTGCTCCAATTTCTCGAATTAAGTCTCAATGCCTTTCATCCCTACCCCACAAAGGCGCTGTTTAATCTCTATGGGTTTAGCGCTCCTCTATGATAGTAGTAATAATCTTACTAAGAGAGAGTTTGATAGAAAACATAAAACGCTTAATTCCGTGACTCGCGACATTTTTAATTCCGTGACTCTCGACATTTTTAATTCCGTGACTCTCGACATTTTTAATTCCGTGACTCTCGACATTTTTAATTCCGTGACTCGCGACATTTTTAATTCCGTGACTCTCGACATTTTTAATTCCGTGACTCGCGACATTTTTAATTCCGTGACTCGCGACATTTATAATTCCGTGACTCGCGACATTTTTAATTCCGTGACTCGCGACATTTTTAATTCCGTGACTCGCGATATTTTTAATTCAGTGACTCGCGACATTTTTAATTCCGTGACTCGCGACATTTTTAATTCCGTGACTCGCGACATTTTTAATTCCGTGACTCGCGACATTTTTAATTCCGTGACTCGCGAAATATGATTGCAAACATGGAGTCGAGCCCCACCAATTTCGTGATTTACATACATTTAATTTTTGTCATTTTTGAGGTGTGAAGGAGGAATGGAGGGAATTACTTAGGAAACTCACTACAGAGGGGAAAATAATAAGAGGTGTGTGGTGTTAATGTGGGAAGATCACTGCTTCGCGTGATAGGTGGGAGGCGCAAGAACTACTTGAGCAAACTTGAAAGTGCCTGGCAAAGCTTTGCTTATTCCTTCAATGTAGTTCTTTGTTTGTGTGTGTAGAGAGAAGAGAAAAACTTCAGATTAAGAGGGTCAAGCATACACCACTTCGCTTCGGTTTTGTATTCGTTTATTATAAACACCAACACATCACATTCGGTAGAATGCCGTGTGAGAGAAACTGGCAAACTTTACTCTTTTCACTTTGTGCTGGCGACGTTCATTGCCCACTAAAGTACGGGAATAAAGACAGGCAACACGGAACTCTCTACCCACTAAAGTACGGGAATAAAGACAGGCAACACGGAACTCTCTACTACAATGGGGATTCATCTTCGGCTCTCCTGAGAGCCGGTCGTTCACCACTTACATACTTTCTTTATTCCTTAAACTACGACACTACTTAATTCCTAAGAGGGTATATGTTCCCCTGGTACCAACTGCCGTCCTTCCCCTGGTACCAACTGCCGTCCTTCCCTGGTACCAACTGCCGTCCTTCCCCTGGTACCAACTGCCGTCCTTCCCCTGGTACCAACTGCCGTCCTTCCCCTGGTACCAACTGCCGTCCTTCCCCTGGTACCAACTGCCGTCCTTCCCCTGGTACCAACTGCCGTCCTTCCCCTGGTACCAACTGCCGTCCTTCCCCTGGTACAAACTGCCGTCCTTCCCCTGGTACTAACTGCCGTCCTTCCCCTGGTACCAACTGCCGTCCTTCCCCTGGTACAAACTGCCGTCCTTCCCCTGGTACCAACTGCCGCTACGCTGCAAGGATGCAGCATCTCTGGGCGTACGAACAACACTACTCTGCAAGGATATGTTATCTGGGGTGTTAGCAACAAAGATGAGAGCATCTAGATGTCTAAGGCAGCAGAGGAAAGGGGAAGAAGTAGGTGTTTTAAGATTGTTTGTCTAAGCTGTTATGGTCCGTTTGTTGGGAATTGCAGTTCGTCTTTATAACTGTTCATCAGCGTTCTCTCTAAACTACACACACGGATGAACAGAAGCCAAAATTGCACACACACACGGATGAACAGAAGCCAAAATTGCACACACACGGATGAACAAAAGCTAAAATTATACACACGGATGAACAAAATTCAATTAAATGCAACACACAAATTATTAATGCCGGTCTTGAAATCATGGATGGCAACTTCAGTTGCACAAATCACTTGCTTTTGTCTTGCAGTACATTCACTGTACATTAATTCTGTACAGATTTTCAGTTACCATTAGCACTGATGCGAACATTATTTTCATTCTAGCAGAAATTATCACATTTATTCCGCACATAGATAAAAACTGAAAGGAACATTGCTTTGTATGTTTAGAAAAAAAATTATTTATTAGGTTTGATAACTGGAAAAAAAATCCAGTCTGTCTGCTCTTAGACATTTTTATAACTCCAAATTTTCTGCAAAAATATTTGTTTAATTGGAAATTGCTTCTCTAGTGTGGTTCACCACAGTAGTGAAAATAGAGAGAGAATAAATGTAAAGAAACACACCGTAATAAAATTATTCTCCAGGGGGATTTTATTTTTTTTTTTTTTTGGCAAAAAAATAAAAAATCTTCCTAATTACGTCACTGTTAGAAACCCAGAGACAAGACAAATGTCACTTTACCTTGTAAGATCAGAGAGCTGGGAAGCTACGAGCCCCTCAAAGGTGTTCCACTCTCCTGTTGAGTGCCGTGACAGAGTGAATAAAAGCCTGTGGGCTGCCAGGAGACAGTGGCTTATAGCTCGATTGAGAGTGACGAGGATTGTCGAACGCAGAAATGTTCAAAATTTAAAAGTGCACACGCATTAAAATCATCCCAATCTCGTAGCCTGATAATAAATATACATATCAAAATCCTCATAATCTTATAACCTGAGAATCTTGACTTTTCTGTCATAATCGTCTGATTGTTATTCTGAGAAAATACTGTAATTACTTGCTATATTATTCTTGGGATCCCCTGTTGGCCGGGTCCAATTATCATAAATTGTAAACAGCAGCAAAAGACCGGAATTACATGGCATACTTTTCCCAGCAGTCGAGAGTTTATAATGATTATATTGTCGTTGGCTCATTAGAGCGTGAAATGACCTTAACAGTCTGACATAACAGTTGACCTGGATGGTTCTTATATACGAGGAAGTCAATGCTGGGTTGTTTAACCTTAGTACTATGTAAACAGTGATACTGGGAGAGGGTAAACACGAGCTACATAGTTTTTTTTTTTAGGGCTGGTTTCAAAACGAGAGGAAGAATAATCACTAGGTTTCAAGACGAAAGGTCTTGAAACCTTCCTAGGGTTAGAGCTTTATCAAGTTAGAGACTTGGTAGATCTCTACACTGACAGAAATTGTCAAACAAAAGTAAGTTTTTATATTTCTTTTTCTGATTATTCTTTTTAAAAAAAAAATTCCTCGTCTCCATTTTTTAAAACTGGCTTCCCACTTTTTATTCACTCCTTTCCTGTTAATTTTCACGTTTACCGTGGTATATAAATAATATTCGGCGTCCTTTGAAACTAATTTCAACTTCCTTTTCACCTAATTTCTTTCTTCTCAATTCGCCAGCGTCTCGCTCAACGCCCCGACATTCCCTGGCAGTAGGCTGCCCAGCAGCATTTATCAAGTCTGGTCGCTTCTCTGAATCCCAATTTACCTCACAAAATATTCCTTTCAGACTGAAAGCTGGGAGATTACACCCTCTGCCGCCCCGGTGTGTCCACTGAAATGTCATTATCGAATTGTATTTAGACGCTGCCATTTCATATCGGGGTATTAATATTTTTTTTTTCAAAATTGGTTGGACGATCTTTTTGAATGGGTTTTGTTCTTAGCATTCCCCATTTACATTTTAAATGAATTCCTCTCTCGTATTCCTTCTTGCCTGCATAATCCCTAAGCTGATTGATTTGTTGCAGTTATTGGATTTGTGTATTTGCAAGCGCCATGCATTTGTTAAATTTACTTTTAGATTTATTATTGTGAATATTTTTCAGAGGCCATGTAAATTTGTTATAAATTAGGCCTAAATTTATCTGCATTAAGCTCCATAGCTTTAAACTAAAGTGGTAGGGATAGGTAGGAAATTGTTGGTTGAGAGAAAGGAAGGACTAGGAGAGAAGGAACAGAGAATAGATGGACTAGGGAAGAAGATTGAAACCGGGAACGAAGGGGAGGGGAATAAAGTGGTACCTGGAAAGGAATGGAGAAAGGGAGGAGAGGAAAAGTGGGGCTCGAAAGTTGAAGGAATGATAAAACTGGGAGTGGGAATGGAGAGAGAAAGGAGCTATGAAAGAATAGACTGAATGATACAGTAGACATACTAGGCAAGCGAAGATTGGATAACAAATATAAGAGTAAAGAGTAAGAACAACAACACGCAAGTAGGTCTGACCCAAGAATGATAAAAACAATAGAAGCAGCAGGAAAGGAAAATAACAATAAAATACACAAAAAATCAAAAGGGCTTCCCTAACATTAAAAAAGAGAAGCCTATTGGCTTCTCTTTCAGTTCATACCTGGAGTATACCTGGAGAGGGGGTTTCGTGGGGTCAACGCCCCCGCGGCCCGGTCCTTGACCAGGCCTCGTGTTGGATCAGGGCCTGATCAGCCAGGCTGTTACTGCTGGCCACACGTAAACCGACGTACGAGCCACAGCCCGGCTGGACAGGTACTCGCTAGTTACCAGTCATTAGGTGACTGTGAAGAAGCGGCTTCTGCCGAGGTGAGGTATCACCTACAAGATCACACCTACAGCCGGGTTAACAGGTGTAAATAGGCGACTAGTCTCTACACCACCCAAGACTGAACCTTAGGTTATGTCAGTAGGGACTGTTACCTAGCTACAAGCCACCTAATCAAATTCCTGTTCCTTATGATCCTCGCTTTTTTTAAATTTAATAAAACTTTCATATAATCTATAAAATTAGACGAAAACTATGAATATTCACGTATTTCTACACAAAAGGGCATATTTTCAAGGGAAGGGATCTTGATCCATGGTCTTACAGCTACCCCATGTGTGTGCCAGTGTGACGCGCTGCTCAAAGGTCCGTAAATATTTTTTTTGTGATAAAACGACAAGGAATCTGAAGCATTATTTTCGTGTTTTCTAAAATTCTGGCCCTGGAGCTGCTGCTGTTGATGGCTGGGTGCACTTAACGCCACTTTGGGCCGCACCAGAATTTCAAACTTGCCTAACACAATTTCCCCCCCCCCCAAAAAAAAAAAAAAAAAAAAAAAACTAAGGGACAAATTGCTGCTTCTGGCCCAGGTGGGAGATGAGGTAACATCGCCCCACGATGCCACTTTTCTTGTGCACACGAAAACTGCGTGTGAGTGAGTGTGCTTTTGTGTGTGAGTCAGTAAGTGAGACGCAGCTCAAAGGTCTTATAAATTTTGTAATCAAAGCAAGGAATTAATCCGCAACATTGCTACGAAAGACAGAATTATGTGTCATATGTGGTCAAAACCACAGCTCGCCAGCTGCATGCGGTTTTTTTTACCCCGAATCCTAGTAGGTCCGCTAGACAATATCCAGATCAAGATGTAAACTTGGGAGGTTGTTCGTGAGCCCAATTGAATATGTAAAAGAGCCGCATAAAACTAACCAGTTACATCTCAGCAACGTCTGTAAATATTTCAGTAGGTATCAGACGCAGGGGTTTGTATACACAGACAAGTGAGCATCTCTGTGTCCATGCATTGGGAGTTTCCGTTAATTATTTTAATTGAAGTGGTGGAGTACAAGCGACTCGCAGCCTTAATGACCCTCAGTAGGATTTAATCCCATTAAAACCCACCCACCATCCAATCAACCAACCATACACAAATATCCCGACAACGTTTCGGTCCGACTTACACCATTTACAATCCACACTGTGACTTTTAAACGATCCAAGTCGGACCGAAACGTCGTCATAAGTTGCTCTTTATGTACGGGTTATTTGTGCACTGATCCAGTCAACGGTATTGTGCCATTTTTGCTCTATAATTACCCAAATAATCAACCAACCTTACAGTAATGCCAGTAATGTTAATTTTTTTTTTTTAAATATCGAAGGTCTTGGTAATAGCACTGCTGAATTGTATTTCACGAAGCGCTAAACCCATGTGGCACATTCAGCTAGGAAATTCCATCCTCCGCGATTCTCGCGGCACTGTCTCTGGACAATCAGACTTTGGGTGTTGGCACGGTGCAGTATATTTCTGCCTTGGAGGGCGAGACGCCGACCAGTATTTTATGGACGGATACAAGTAGAACAAACCTCCATCCGGACAACGTTTCGCTCCTAGCAGAGCCCTTTTATGACTTTAAAAAGCAGCTGTACTCTGGGCGAAACGTGCCCCAAAAGAGAAAATTCAAGATTAGTCTTGTTCTGCATAACATCTGGTCCACAATGACCTGTAAAACTCACGAAATTGTAATGACCGTGCTACAGATGTGGTAAGTAATAACTATATATTATAATTATCTATTGTACTCCCATATAATACAATGTAAGAGATCTATTGTATTCCCACATAATGCAGTGAGATGTAGTGTCTGCTGTGTTCCACATAATGCGTTTATTTTATACTCCACCCCGACGTAATGTGGCTTCGTGTTTGGGTTCCCGTGGCTAGCTTGTTTGCTGTGTGGCTTGCCTGATTGGTGGCTTGCCTGATAGGTGGCTTGCCTGATTGGTGGCTTGCCTGATTGGTGGCTTGCCTGCGCTAATCTTACGTAAGTGATGAGTTTCAAGTTCTCTGTCCCAGATTAATCTGTCAGCCCTATATTTTGTATATTCTCTCTCATCTTCCCCACTACCGGAGTTCTCTCCTTCGCCCTATTTACTCTCTCCGCTCTATAGTCTCTTATCTATTCTCTCTCTCTCTCTCTCTCTCTCTCTCTCTCTCTCTCTCTCTCTCTCTCTCTCTCTCTCTCTCCTCAATCAGTTCTCTCTTTTTTTTTTATCTTGTCCCTTTATATTTGCATATTATTTTTATTCTCCATTATACATTACCTCTATTTTCTTTTCATTACACTTATATTTTCTGTCTCTTCCCACTCGCCCCTTGATCCTCTCTGTTCTCTCTGTTCCCAAGAGACTGCAAGGATGCTGCTTGCTGGACACGAGTGTGGGGAAAACCAATATAACTTCGAGTATTTCTGGGATCAAGTCGAGCCCTTTAGTGACGTGCGAGAGATTTGCATCTTCGTAGTTACAGGCGCTCAAGACCTTGTGGTAAACAAGGTCTTGAGCGATGGGCGTTACAGGAGCCCCAGTATGTGCTAGAGTTTGCAGTTAGTCCTTGTTATTACCAGCTTGTGGTCGTAGTAAGCAGTCTTTGGAGTTACAGGAGAGCCAGTCTGTGCTTGTGGTAAACACTCTTCAATATTTGCAACTACAATCTTTGTATTTACGTGAACGTGGGTTGGACAAATATTCTGTTAGTGGGATGGATTGTGAAGGACTTGCCTAGTATGGGCCAACAGGCCTGCTGCAGTGTTCCTCCTTTCTTATGTTCTTATGTTATTATGATTGTGGTACAGTCTTCAGCGTTCGGAATTACAGAAGCCAGTCCGGTCTCGTTGCATACCGTCTTCAGTGTTTGCTGTTGCAACAGATAAGATATGCTCATGGTATATCGTTAATGTACTTGCAGTAGCAGAAATATGCTTGTGATACCCAGCTTTAAGCCCCTGGTATGTACAGTGTGTGTGTGTGTGTACGTGTACGTATATAATGAGAATTTACTTCAATCTCTGTATAATATCTGTATAATTAGTTATTATCTTTACTGAAGATGTATTAACTTGATAACTGGAAGGTTACAAAATTAATATAAGAGATAATGATCAGAAAGTTTAGGTTAATTGAAGGGTGCATTCGCCACCCAGCTCTCGTGAGAGAAGGGTGTGCTACTCTGGTCTCTGGCCCCTGGTGGAGACTGTGAGCAACTTTATTTTCACTGTCATGGCGGCGGTGGGCAGACGCCGCATCAACACCGTCTGCATAGACATGGTTACAGGAGTAATTCAACCTGCTGTGGCGGCTACAGTAATACCTACTATTCTTCGTGATATATACAACATTGATATGGAGGAACTGTATGGAGTGGCACTAAATGGAATGAACAGGATCTTTGTGAAGTTGTTAACAGCTGCAGCATATGAGACATTGGTAGAGCGACATCAGGACAACGTCTACACGGTCAATGCGACGTTGCAGGTGCGATTAAAGGATGTGTCTCGCACCTACACATGGGTAAAGGTAAAGAATGTGCCTTTTGAGGCGGATCAAATGGATGTGGGATGTGTCTTCAGCGAGTATGGGACAGTACATCTGGCAACGGCAGGAAAGTGGAGTGTGGGACCCATGGAGGGACTTCCTGAGGGATCTTTCACCTTAAAGATGTCGTTAAGGAGGCCCATTCCATCTTACATCATTATGGCTGAGTTTCGTACGCAAGTGTACGTGACTTACGCAGGACAAAGGAGGACGTGTAGGATATGTGGGAATTTTGATCATGTAGCAGCGGATTGTTTGCGGAGAGGTGCTCAACGAACCGCTGAACGCAAGATCCCGACAGAACCACAGGGAAAGTATGAGGGGACGGCTGGTGATGAGGGACAGCAGCAAAGGACCAGGAGCTGGAGTGAAATAGTGGAGGGTGTGGCAGAACCGTGCCACCCATCAGAGCCTACTTTGGGAAGAGAGGTGAATGAAAAGGAGGTTGAGGAAGTACCTGTGATAGAGGAAGGCATGGATGTGCCTCTGGTGGAAGTGATTCAGGGATTACTGGATGATCCATTACAGGTGTTGCATGTTGGGGATGGGGCAGATTTGGTGGAGGAGGCACGAGTTGGGATTGACTCGGGGCAGGAGAGTCCTGAGGTAGCAGCATTGGTGCGTGAGTGCGTCAATGTGGAGGTGCATCAGAGTGATAGTGGGGACATGATGGAGGTGGGGAGCGGGTGCGGAAGCGATCTGGCACGGTCGAAGATCATGATGATATCTTAACACCGGCCCAGAGGGTCACGAAGAAGCCTTTGGTGGAAGTGAAGGGAATGAAAGGGGAGGGGAGTTGGCAAGAGATGATGGTAAGGATGTTGCTATGGGCAGCAAAAGTGTGGGCAAGGGGGGTGGTAAAGGCAGGATAATGTCACAGTCTGTGCAGAGGTCGAAAGGTAAACCCACTCATTTATATTCCAGTGTCTAACTATTAATGTTAATGGGTTGAGGGCAGAGGTCAAGCGACGGTGGGTAGAGGGAACTTTGAGACGGTATGGTGTGCAAGTGGGGTTCCTACAGGAGCACAATTATAGATGTGGGCGTGAATTATGTTTGCAGGGATATGAGGTGTATGCAGGGTCTTCAGGGAAATTAAAAGGGGTGTGGCAGTGGTCATTAGCACGTCAAGCCCCTTTGTTCTACGAGCGTGGGAGGAGAGTGGGGGGCAGGGTGGTAAGGGTGGAGGGGATTGGGGGTGAAGGTTTGTTTCGTAGGGGTTTATATGCCAGCGGAGGCTTCTCGAAGAGTGAAAATTTATTTTTTAAACGATTACATGGTGGGGGCATTGGGAGGTTTGCCGGGCGTGGCAATATTGGGAGGGGATTTTAATAGTGTAATTAGAAAAAGGGATGTGGAACCTAGGGGAGCGGGGTGTGAGTTGGGGGCCTTGAGGGATTTATTGAGTAGTGCAGGTTTTAGGGACGTAGTGGGAGGGGGGGATTTTGTGGAGTATACTTTTGTCAGGAAGGGATATGCGGCGCGTTTGGATAGGGTATATGTGACGGGGAGGGTGGTTGTAGGGAGGGTGCAGACTTTTGATGTGGGATTCTCGGACCATAGGGGTGTTCTGGCAGATGTGAGTTGGGAAGGGGTGATTAGGTGGTATCAGAGTTATTGGAAGCTGAATGGTAGATTATTGACTGGCATGGGTAGGGCGGATGATTTTAGGAGGTGGTGGGGGTCATTGTGGGAACAAAGGGGAGAGGATAATAATGATTTGGTGGAATGGTGGGAGAGCTGTGCGAAAATAGGAATTAGGGAATATTATCAGAAGCTGGGGAGAGAGGAGGTGTGCTGGAGGTATGGTCTACAAAAGTATCTTGAGGGGTTGTTGCAAGGTTGTTATGAGCGTGGAGGAGTGCAGGTGATGGATGAGATTCGAGGTTTGAAAGAAAGACTGAGGGATTTGCAAAATGAGAGGTTTGACGCGTGCAGAGTGAAAGCGGGTATGGATGATGTTTTATGGGGTGACAGACCATCGCGGTACGTTGTGGGCAGGTGTAGGGGGCGCAGAGAGGCTATGACGATAGACTACCTGGATGTGGAGGAGGATTTGGAAGGATTCAATAGGGGTCAACGTTTACGGACGACTGAGGCGATGGGAGTTTACATGGATAAGTGGTTTGAGGCGTATTTGCGGAGCAAGGGTGGGGGCAGGAGTGAAGGTGAGATTGTAGAGGAGGGTGTGGTAGGGGTTTTGGGGGACAAGGACAGGTTGTGTCTGGAGGGAGAAATAACAGAGGAGGAGGTGTGGGAGGCGGTGAATGGAATGAGTAGGGGAAAGGCGCCTGGTATGGATGGTATGGTGAATGAATTTTATAGGGTACATTGGGATGTGTTGAAGGAATGTATGGTGGCCTTGATGAATTGTATGAAGAGTAGGTGTAGAATGGGGAGGGAGCAGGGCATGGGGGTGGTAGTATTAGTTAAGAAGAGTAATCAGGGGAACATGGTGCAGAATTATAGACCTCTGGTAATGATGAATGCAGATTATAAAATCTTTGCGAAGGTTTTGGGGAACAGATTGAAGAGAGTATTGCAGAAGGTGATAGCGGAAGGACAACGTGGGATACCAGGTAGGTGTATGATTGAGGGACATGAACGCATCAAGGGATTTATAGAGGGGGCTGGGGGAGGAGTATTAGCGTTGGACTGGAAGGGGGCATATGATAGTGTGGAGAGAAAGATGCTGTATGCGATCATGAGAAAACAGGGGTTTGGTGAGGAGGTAGTTAGGTGGGTAGAGACGGTGTATTCGGGGCTACTGTGCGTGTGCAGGTGAATGGGAAACTGGGAAGGGTGGTACGAATGGATAGGGGTTTGGACAGGGATGTCCATTATCCCAGATATTGTTCGCGTGCATGCAAGATCCCTTTTATAGGATGATTGTGAAGAATGTGAGGGTGGGTGGGATACAGGTAGGGAGGGGAGGAAATGATATAGTGGGTACGTGGACGATACCACGGTGCTGGTGAGAATGGAAGAGGGATTGAAGATTATTGAGGGGCTCTAAGGGTGTTTTGTGCAGCTACGGGTATGAGAATTAATGGGGCGAAATCGCGTTTGTTGGAGGTAGGGGCATGGATTGGAGGTAGATTGGCTGAGAGATATGGGTGGATTATTGTGGATAGTCTGAAAATTTGTGGTATTATGTATATGGGTGACAGTATGGAGGCCAGGAGGGTGAACTCTGGGAGGGTGGTGCAACTAGCGCTAGATAGGTTGGCGAGTTGGAGGGCGGGGATCTTTCCTTGCATCAGAGGGTGATAGCGGTGAACGTGCTGATCTACGTAGACTGTGGCACGTGGCAGTGGTTTACCCTCTGATGCAGGAGGATGTGAGAGGGTTGGAGGTGAGGGTTTTTAAGACATTTGGGCTTTCGGTAAACACTGGTTGAGGAAGGAGGTGGTTAGGAAGAGAGTGAGTTAGGGGGTTGGGGCTTATTTGGGTGGAAAGGAGGTTGATGTGTTTGTTTGTGAAACGGTGTATGGTGCGGCTGGGAGGCACTGAGGGGCTACCGTGGGAGCGGTGGAGCGGAGGTCACAGATGGTGGGGTGTATCGTTGGGGATGTGTTGGGATATATTGCGGCATTTGGTGATTGTGAGGAGGGTGAAAGAAGTGAAGGCTAGTGTTTTGGAGGTCGCGTGTGGGGAAGGATGGGATTGGAGGGTGGCTGAATACCCTATGTATGATTGGGGATTGATCTGGAGGGGTTTGAAAGGTATGAGGATTAGGGCTGGGGATAGGGAATTAATGTATAGGTTTCTACATGGGGTGGTGGCAGATAAGGCATTGTTATGTCGGATGGGCATTGTTCGAGATGGGTGCTGTAAAGATGTGGGTTGCAAGAAACAGTGATGCATGCTATATATTTTTGTGAGGAACTGGGGGTGGTGAGAGAATGGATAGGCAGGGTGTTGAGGAAAATAGGGGGTGGGGGTATTTCAGTACTGAGGGCTATGAGTATGGATATACGAGGGTGGGTGATAGAGAACGAGGGGTTTATGGTATTTAATGGTGGATTTCGTGTGTCTCCTGGAGACTGAGGGAGCAAGGGGGGGGGGAAAGGATTAGAGCTATGGGGGCACAATGTATAGGAGTAAATGCAGGAATCGGGTGGTGTATGGGGTAAATGGGAGTCTGCATTTTCTGATGAGTATAGGAACATGGTTTTGCGGGATGTATTGTAGAATGAAGGGGCTTGACGTGGTAGGAGGGTAAGCTCATCCTGGTTAGGTATGATGAGTGAGCGTGGAGTTTTGGATGTGTATTAGGGTGTAGTTCTAGGTGGGGGAGGTGTGTCTGTTGGGTCATAGTGGGAGAGGGGATTTTAATTATCAAGGTAATTTTAGCGGTTGTGGGGAGATAAGGGGTTTTAGGGTATGTGTGCATGGAGGGGGTTGGGATGACTAATGACGCAGGGGGTGGCTTTTCAAGTGGGGAGGGTTTTGATTATAGGGTTAATCTTTTTGTAAGGATTGAGTGGGTTTACCTGACGGTTTTTCTTGGTCGGAGAGGCATGGGTCTGGAGTATGAGTATGGGAGCTTCTCTGTTGGATGATGACGTAGGGAATACAAAATATTAGACTCATGTACCTGTTTTGTATAATAAGGTACAGGGTTTAGGGCCTGCTTTAGTTTTATGTGTTTGGTAGATATATTTGCATGTGACAAAGATGCACCCTTTTGACAAAGGGTATTGGTTTGTTTCAGTGTATTTGACATTATATATAAGTTATGCTCTTTTATGTATGTCATGTATAAGGTATGTAAGTCATATAGGGTGCACGGGAATAATTGGATGTCATGTATCTAGTGTTGCGGTTTTGGCATCTATTGGTGTGGCATTTTTCATTGATGTACTACATTGTAGTATTATATGTCACAAGAATACACGATTTCAGTAGAAAATAAGTTTATTTGAGCTTAAGTTATTCTGTATCAGCTATAATATGGAGTAAAATATTTGAAGACAACTGAAATGCAATTAGGTGGGAATTAACATGCGCCACCATGTTTTGTAAAACTTTGGGTGGGAGCATAGTAAATTGAAAACAGTCGTCAATATTTTATACGTTTTTTAAAGTTTCTTGTTATTTCCCTTGTGTATTTCATCTTAGAAGTTGTATTCTTATGAAAAAATCGTTTATATTTTTATACATTTCTATTATAAAATTATTTAAGTTTTTTTAAATAAAATAAAAAAAAAAAAATTAAAAAGGGTAATTAACTTAATGGGAATTTTACTGGATAAATGTAGTTATTAACCAGGTTGGGAAGTTATAGTCCTCAGTACTGTCAACGTAACTTCTTTGATCTCTGCTGTCTCTCATTGTTCATATTTTCAAAGCGTTTGTGGTGATAATGGTGGTGATAGTTGTGGTTATGGTGGTGGTAGTTGTGGTTATGGTGGTGGTAGTTGTGGTTATGGTGGTGGTAGTTGTGGTTATGGTGGTGGTAGTTGGGGTTTAAAGGTGGTGGAGGTGGTTATGGTGGTGGTAGTTGTGGTTATGGTGGTGGTAGTTGTGGTAAATTTTGGTGGAAAGACTGTTTAATAATAAATCTTGAATATAAATGATTTTTTTTTATACTGGGTTACATAGTGTGGGCGCGACCAATTTGTGGCTGCAGGGGGGTCGTGTCACAGCTTTTGGGCCCCGAGTGTGTGTGGGCGCACCCTAATTTGACTGGTCTGGACGGTCTGGGTTTTGACTCTCTGACCGGGTTCTAACCCCACCGTGATATGGTTTGTTTTCAATCGTGTCATTACGACTATTCTGTTGTCGTTCATTTTAAATTTTGTGCGACAAACTTCCACCTTGTTTTGACAATTTTTTTTTTGGGTAATTTTCAAAATCTTCAGAACTATTTTGGATATATTTTATATATTATATATATTAGACAATTTTAATTCTTTCTCTTGTTCTCCCTTTTCTTTCACTCAACATCCCTTCCTAAACAACCCTCTTTCGGGGTTTTTTTCTTTGTTCCTGTTATTCTCCTATTTTCTTTACCTGTCTCGTTTGATTTCTCTCCATGCCTGTCTCCCCTTGATCCCTTCTCCATCTGTTCCTGTTCTCCATTCTCGGTCTTTTTCATTTCTCCCTCCCCCTCCTCTCCCCGCCCCATCTCTCCCTCCCCCCCTCTCTCTCCTTTCCCTGTCCCCCCTCTCTTATCTCCTTCCCTTTCCTTCTCTCCTCCCTTCCTCTCCCCTCCCCCTCTCCTCTCCCTCCCCCCTCTCCTCTCCCTGCCCTCTCCCCCTCCCTGTGCCCTCCTCCTCCCCTGTGCCCTCTCTCCTCTCCCTGTGCCCCTCTCCCCTCTCCCTGTGCCCCTCTCTCCTCTCCCTGTCCCCCTCCTCCTCCCTGTGCCCCTCTCTCCTCTCCCTGTGCCCCTCTCCTCTCCCTGCCCCCCCTCAGTGCCTGGAGCTCCTGCATGAGCACCAGGGAGACACTGACTGAGGAAGAAGAGGGGGAATTTAATTCAGCCAGGATAGCCCACACTTCTTTTAATAATTACGAGGAGCAGCGAATTTTAATTTACTTTTCTCCACTTGTGTTTCTTGGCGCTTTTTGTTTTTTAAAACCCCGGCAGAGACGACCTACCGGCTGTAATGTCGTCGTCGTCATTAAAATCGTCGTTATCATAGTCATTATCATCAATATGATGAGTGTCAATATTATCGTCATTATTACCATCATCATTATCATTATCACTTTCATCGACTTCGTTATTATTTTACCACGGCTCATCTAGAACGTCATTGCAACCGCCTACCGGCATGGTCTGGGAGGACATAGGCCTAACGAAGCTAAATTTATTGAGGCCTGGGAGAGAATTTCTCGAGCAGGAGACCAAAGTAATTGGATATGGCAGGTACAGGTGTGTGGTGTGGGGGTAGAAGAATGTGGGGAGAGAATGGGAGAGAGGGGGAGTGTGGGGAGAGGGGAAAAGGGGTGGGAGAGGTGGGGGAGAGAGAGAGTGTGGGGAGAAGGGGGGGTGGGAGAGAGGTGTGGGAGAGGGGGAAAAGAGTGTGGGGGAGAGAGGGGTGGGGAGAGAGTGGGGGGGAGAAGAGTGTGGGGGAGGGAGAGAGAGTGTGGGAGAGAGAGTGTGGGAGAGAGTGTGGAGAGAGAGTGTGGGAGAGAGTGTGGGGAGAGAGTGTGGGAGAGAGAGTGTGGGGGAGGGGGAGAGTGTGGGGAGAAAGAGAGTAGGGTGAGTTTTCAGTCTGTCTCAGTCTGTGACAGGCTCACAGATGCCTGCCTGAGTCTCTGTCTGCTGATAAGAATGGATTGATTGCCCATTCCTCGACCGCTACAAAAAACTTGAAACATAGTACCGCATACACATGGAAAACGGGCTGGAGGGACAGGCGAGGTACTTGAATGGATGGAGGAACAGCTGGCGGATAGAAATGAGAAGATATAATTTCACAGCCCGCACTTAGGGGACGTGTCAATGGTCGTCATTTCTTTTCCCCCCTCTTAAGCTGCGAGTTACTTGTGTACTTTCCAGCCAGAGTATTGTCTGTTTACTTTTAAAAATTATTTTTTATTAAATTTGTAATGGCCCAAAATAGAGATTATTCAACGCAAGGAAATAGAGCTCAATTCTCTGTCCATTAATTTCTAGATAGTCACTGCACTTGTACAGGGACGGATCTACTGAAACTAATGAAGCTTAAAATTGAGGCCCCCTAATCTCCGAGGGGCCCCCTGCAACTTTAGTTCACAGTGCTTAAAAGTTTCGAATCTACTGTGAAAAGGGGGTTTCGAAGGGGCCCGCATAACAGTTCAAGCTTCAGGGCCCCAAAAATGTAGGTCTGCCACTGCACTCGTATCTAGAAAGAGTGAGAAACGAAGCATCAGGATAAGAGTAACCTGTGGAGTACCACGAGGTGGAGTTCTTGGTCCCGTACTGTTCCTGTTACAAGCAAACAGTCGACAGAGGGCAAAACAACACACACACACACACACACACACACACACACACCCCTCTCTCTCTCTCTCTCTCTCTCTCTCTCTCACTCACTCCCCCTCACACTGATGTACCTACACACGAGGATGAATCTCTCCTTGTCGCGACCCAAACCCTCAGCTGTGACCATCAGCTGTGATTCAGCCTACATGGAGTGAGTTGATGGGGACTGGGGCATATTGGAGGAGATGGAGGGAGGGAAAGACGGGAGGAGGAAGAGAAGGAGGTGGAGGAAGAGGAGAAGTGGAGGAAGTAGAGGACAGTTTAGGGGCAGGAGCATCAAGAGCAGGAGCAGCATGGAGTTTACCGAGGTCACATCCGGCTGCCCCCCTGCCTAGAAACTCACTCTAATTTCGCCTGATGGAGGGGTACCTCTCACAGCCAGAGCTCATGAAGGAGAATGGAAGGAGGGAGAGAATGTCGAGGAGGAGAGAATCTGACAAAAGGGTATGAGAGGACAAGAAACAGTGTGCTGTAAGAGAATGAGGGGTAGTAAGATTTAAGCAAGGGGCGAAAGAGGAAGAATAAATACCATTGGTATTTCGCAAATGGCGTTACCCCATCCCTGTAGGCAGGGGGCGTGTCCCCCCCTCTTGGATCGTCATGTAAACAACTATGCAGTGAGATACTGAAAAGGGGTCAAGGTCTGGGGAAAAAATGCTTGGTTGTAACATAGGGGG
>WNWK01022967.1:0-31731 GCA_009830355.1 Cherax destructor
AAAGCCACCCCCGGGTGACCGGAGAGGATCGGGACATCCCCAGGCGATCCAGATTCCACGGCAAACTACACCACCGCCAAGGACCTCAACAGAATGGGATGGACTACGATACCCTTCCCCCTACCTAGGAACTAGAATGCCTGAGGAGAGAAGCTCCCAGGGTAAAACTGGGAAGGAAATAAGGGAGGGATGAGGAGGAGGAGGAGGAAAGGGAAAAGGGAGGATGGGGGAGATGGGAAAAGGGAGGGGGGATTGGGGGGTAATTAGGTTCGGTCTGAGGAAGAAGACCAAAAGGTCCAATTCCTCAGACCGATAGCCTCTTTACCACGACAAGGAGCCCCCCTTAAAGAGGCACGAACCCTGAAAGGGTTAAAATACTTAGTGGCAGGCAGGGAAAAAATAAGCCATAATAACCTTACAGTAAGATCATGACCCCTCACGGGAGATGCCTGGATCCCAGTGAGGAGCTCTTGATCCAAGAAATTGGACCTATTCTCCCTTTCCTTGGATTAACTTTAATACCTATCATTCCATAGTCTATGACCCCCTGTAGGTTAAGCTCTTCCCCATAATTGTGTGAGCATGTTAAGAGCAAATGGAGACAAATGGTTTTAATGGAGGTGTTGAAGTGCGAGCAAGGTAACGTGTATGAATGGATTCAGGGAAACCAGTTAACTGGACTTGTTCTTGAGGTGAGGAGTTCAATGCCTGCACTTTGAGGGAGGGGTAGGGATGTTGCAGTTGATGGAGGGAAAATTGGCTGTGATGTCAACACACTTCTGGGAAGACAGCAACTAAATGAATGATGACAAACGTTTCGTTTTTTTTTTTTGACCACCCTCAACCCTAGCGGGTTTAGCACTTTTTTTTATTATATTATTATAATCAAAAGAAGCGCTAAACCACAAGGGTTATACAGCGCAGTTTTTTATTATAATAATCTGGATCACCCTGCCTTGGTAGAAGATACCCGTTGAGGTAAAAAATAATACTAATACAGTGGTACCCTGAGTTTCGTACTTTATTCAATCCAGAAGGCTGTTCGAGTGCCGTTACCGAACAATTTTGTACCTATAAGGAATAATGTAAATTAGATTAGTCCATTTCAGACCCCCAAAAATACACTTACAAAAGCACTTACAATAATACACTTACATACTAATTGTTCGAGTTGGGAGCAGTACGAAACTCGGGGTACCACTGTATCATGAAAATAAGTAAGAATTCTTAGCACCTTTACCAGAAGAGCAAGAGACCATAATTGTCAACTATGAAATAAGTGGTACAATAACATAAGAGCTTTATGAAAATATTTCTTCACAAATAAAGAGTAACAAGACTGCAGGTAGTGTGCTTCAGTCATGAGAAGACTATTTTTTTTTTACAAAATTAGCTCAGTATGGTTGGTGTTATCTCTAACAGAGGTTCAATTCTTGGAATGTGCATTTTTGAGCTGTTATTTGTGATTTGGTTAGTGCTTTTCCATAAAATAAGTGAATCAGACAAAGCTGAGAAAAAATAAATTGCATGAAATATAGTCACTACACAAGCCATAAGCTTCTTTTTCTATGAAGGCCATTAGAGATGGTGGAAGTCAAGTATACCCAATTGTTGCACATGCCTAATTCTTCAAGTCAAGTAGATTAGTATAGCAAAAGTGGGTACAGTAATTACAAGCAATACATACAAATTTAACTTTATTTTCAGTGAATGTAATAAACAGACACTCGGCTTTGTTGTCCATATTTAATGTTCATATAAATGGGTGAAGATAGGTATATCAAACCTCACAAAGAGAAATGTATACAGAAAAGGAAATTAGAAAAATCTCAGTATATCCATTCATTATAAATATACAGTGGTTAAAATGTATATACTGTAGTTCATTTATTTTCAGCCCATGTAAACCAATAGAGGCAATTAAAAATCCTAATGTGAAGGAGTGCTGTACACCTAACTAAAATTTAATTATACAGACATACGTAATTGCCTTTATTCTCTCTACACTTTCATACAATTCTCCATTCTTTTGGCATGCTCTAATGGCTTTTTCTTCAGCATTAGTAATTCAGTCTACTGACTTTACAGCTTTCATCAATAGATCATTCCCTTTTTTCCTGTAATTAAGGAAATCCTCATTCACAATTCTGTAATTCAGAGGTACTTTTAATGGGAAAAGCAGTATAGATGCTACATGATACAGTTAAAGCACACTGAAATTTTGAGTCTTAGAAATTAAAAATTAAGAATCCCTTAGAGATACTAAATCAACAGCATAAGTAACAGTGAAGATGCATTTAATAAAATGGAAATGATAACTTTCATATATATATGAATTAGCTTTATTAATTCTTACATTAAAAAAAAGTTTACTTGAAAATGTTGTATCAAAACATGAGTATCCATATCTAGAAATATTTCCTAGGAATTTTTTAAATGAACATTATGACATTTACAATGTAAGGATGACATGAAGGCTTGACAAAATAAAGTATGATTTGAACTTCCATTACCATATTAAAAACTTAATTATTCAAGGTATGTATGACAGATACAGAATTAATTTTTTTAACACACTGGCCACATCCAACCGAGGCAGGGTGACCTAAAAAGAAAAACAGATTTTTTTCTTTTTAAATTTAGAAATTTATACAGAAGGGGTTACTAACCCCTTACTCCCAGAATTACTATTTGGTGTTATAGATTAGGTATCAAAAATCTATTTGTTTAAAAAACACAATTCAAAATTGAGAATTATTATTTTGGACATACAGTACTGAAAAGGTTAGTTTGATGCATTAAAACTTCTTATAATATAGTATTCTTATCAGGCATCATTCATCTCTGCAAACATCACTGCAGTGCACTAAACATTTCAGTGCACTGTAAAATAAGCAATATATCCAGATGAAACCAATCAATGTATTTAGCTGAACAAGCTGGTAGCTCAAAAATTTATACTAGTGATAAATTCCACAATACAATGTATTTCTTTATATAAATTTAATGTCTTTAATGCATCGCAATATTGCATTTCTAAGAAGATAGCTAAAGCTTGGGATATTTTATGGTGCATTTCATTAATATACCATACAAATGTTCATACTTCATCCCAATGAAATCCAAGTTTTAATGTTCTTGAATAATTAATGCAAGGGCATGAACTACTAATCAATAAAAAAGTTAACCTTTAAAAAAATAAAAAAAATGAAAAGCTACCAAACAAAAGAAAATAATAATCTTCTCACTACCGGTAGATTATATGTTTTAAATCAAAACATCATACAAAATACATTTTTAAATTGTTAGTATGGACTGTGAAGCCAAGACTGGTGCAATACAATAGGGAACATATGCTGTAGAAATCCAAAGTGTGCATAACCTCACTTTTATATGAAATTCATATAAATACAACCAATTGAGTCTTCAAGCTGGTCTGTCGCATACATCCTTTCATTCTAATGTTTTCTTTCTGTTTTTTTTGTTTTTTTAAGATTATGAAGACAAATGTTCATTCAATTAAGCATACTGAGCTCACATGACAGAAATAACAAATGAAGAAAATAATGCATTTGGAAAATAAATGAAGTACACTTTGTCACAAATTTATTTTTACCTGTTCTGACATATTTTCTAGGCCAACATCTGGCCTGGGAGTCAGGTGGAGGCAAACATATTTGCTGGGTCAGTAACAGTATATGAAGGAAGCCTTTCCATTCACCAGTTAACGCAGTTTGTGGCTAATTAACTGAATAATAATATAAAGCAATCTATGAGTCACATTACTGTAATATGCTCTCAAAGATCTTGATAAATTAGTCTGTTGCCACCTCCTTAGGTAAATATGTCAGTTAAGAGTATATCAAACCAAAAAATATTATTCACAACTGACCTTCAATACCAATACATAAAATACAACCCTCTAGCATCCTGAACCCATCACTGAGAATAGTAGTCAATGGCAAATCTATTGCCGCTAAATAAATCAGATGCTACAAATCTCAAAGTGGCTTCCACAGGAAGGCTGGCATTTCTGAGTATAAGACTGAGAAAACTAAGCTCATTTTACTTAGTAAAGGTTTCCAAAAAAGGGTAGACATACAACAGACAATAAAATATCTTACTTGAGCTTTATCATTCATGACAAAAATACCACTGGCTACTTTTCCCCATAGGACAGTACCGGCCGAGGCTCGAGGGCAAATATTTCAAAAGAGGAGGGTCACAATTGTAGAAGATAATGGTGGTAGCAACCACCAGTTTGCTGCTGAAACACCTCTATAGTGTCACCATCTTCCATTTCCAAGCCTTGCGGGGTGTCATTCTCTGATATTGGCTGACCATCAAATCTAAATCTTACTGTAGTCTGAACAAGTTTCTGAAATTAAAAAATACTAGAATAAGTAAACGTAGACATAAGAGCTTAACACAAAGTCAATATCATTAAACTTGGCATATTCGTGTACATTAGAGCCATGTCCCTAATGCATATGAATACCCTGATTTTACTTGCTTAGGTTTTAATGTTATTCACATATTTTTCAAAAGTTCACTGACCTTAATTATTATCATTACAATCATAACTAAGCATTAAACCCATAAGTCACTGACCTTATAGTAGTAATAAGGCTAGAGATTTTACAAAAGTATATCGGCACACTTTCAGTAAATACTATGACAGTATTTACTGCATACAATGTGACAGGTTGTAAAGAATTCTGCAGATTTTTGTGGAAAATGTAAACTGCAGAAGTTTAATACACTTCCTAAGTGAAACTAATCTGGGTTTATAACCAATTTATTAGAAATATTGTATATCAAAAAGGGCACTGTTAAAGTTAGGAAAAGAAGTTCCTTTGACAGTGGTTAATTGTGGAGTGTTGGCAAGTGTGGTAGCACATGCATCAACCATTGCCACCAGTGAGCACTGCCAACTGCCTCCTTTATGGGTGTGCATATAGCCATCAGCAAACACTGTTGTAAAATTAAATAATGTTATTTAAGTAATATGAACCCACAGACAATATGTAGAAGCAGCAGCATTGCTAGCACTAGCAGTATTAGTACTAGTAGCAGTACTGGTACTTATAGTACTACTAGTACTAATAGAAAACTAAGTGATGATAATAATAATAATAATAGTAATAACAACAACGAGTCCTTCAGTTCAGTGTAGCCATATCATCCCTCATGCTCTTTATTAGATAGTGCATTCCCTTCTTTCCTTGTGTGTCTTGGCCATGCTCTTCTCCCACTGGTAGTAGTACTAGTACTAAAATTAGTACTAGTACTAATATTAGTACTAGTACTAATATTAGCACCAGTACTAATACAGTAAAACCTCTAATTAAGAGACCCCCATTTAATAGATTTTGGAGATTAGAGACAAAAAAATTGGCCAAACAGTGGAATCATTGGATAAAATGGGAAAAAGATCCTAATTCTGGATCTTGTCTGTAGCCAGTGTCCTGTTGTTTTCTGAATCATTGCACCAAGTCTGACAATTCTGACATTTATCTCATAAGGGCCACAGCATCCACGTCCAGGACCTGTCTGTTTTCACTATTTCCCGAGCCATAGACCCTCCGCTAATTTATTGTCTGCCCTCATTCACGCATACATTTATCAGTCTCTAATTTTCCCTGGGTTTACAGTGGTTTGTGTGACTATTAACATAATAAGTAAAGTGCAATTAACAATAGCTTCTAAAGCAAGTGATGATGCCAAAAAGAAACATGGTTTTCAGAGTTAAGCACAAAACTGAAGTGGTACGGGAATGCGAGAAATATGGTGTTACGAAACAAAGTGTCTGATATCTGTAGAAGCAGGGACAAACTTATAGACTATACTCTTTACATTTATTGTTGATACCAGCCATTTACAATTCCAGAATCAATATTTTGAGTCACCACTATTGACCACAGCAGTTTATGCCTCATCTCTCTACCATGAAAAAATAAGTAAAATTACTGTAAATTATATACAAGTACCATCTGACTTACAACCTGCTCAACATATGACCACTCGTACTTACGACCATACTGTTTACAGCTTAGTTTAAGTTATTTTGTACTTTTCTGTTCATGCATACGAATATTTTCGTATGTTTTCATGCATACGAATGTTTTGTATGCAAATAAACAACTGTTTGTGTTGTACACAGTGTTTCTCCTAAACCTTACAGTATAAAATACAGTACTAAAAGCATAAGGTTCAACTTGCATCCATTCTGACTTACGACTGGTTGGTCGGAACCAAGCTTGGTCATAAGTCGGATGGTACTTGTATATACTATAAAATTACTAT
The DNA here is from genome assembly GCA_009830355.1 of Cherax destructor. Lineage (NCBI taxonomy): Eukaryota > Metazoa > Arthropoda > Malacostraca > Decapoda > Parastacidae > Cherax > Cherax destructor. Next base: position 6,307 of record WNWK01022967.1, read on the forward strand.
ACAATACTGTACTGTAGTATTACAGGTTACAATACCCATATTCTTAGTGTCTGGTAGTCTTTTGAATCATCAGACTTGGTTTGCTGATTCAGAACTTTGTCTGTTTGTATTACAATCATGAAAAATTAATTTCATAGTTTAGAATCTATGGGCAATTGGCAGTAATGTACACCCCATGCTCCCTATTAGTCCATCAATTAGAGGGTTAACTGTAGTGATACTAGTTCCATAACTAGTAGAACTAGTAGTACAGCAGTAATAATAATAATGAGGCTGTCAGGTCAGTGTGGGTAAATTGATGACACATTCCTTTCTTTCCATGTCACTCGGCCCCACTAATCTTTCACTGGTCGTCTACCACGCTTGGCTAAGCATCATTCTTGATGAACGTCTAACATGCAGGAGTCATATCGCATCCTTGCATCTGGCCTGTTGCTCTCTGAGTTGCATCTGTGCTACATATTTCTGGTACTAAGTAGGGAGAGAATTGTGACCCCCATTTTTACAAGGCAGCTGTTTGCAGTATGCCTTCATACACTAGAGAGGTGTGTAGCTCTATGTCACCTGCCTCCCTATGCTGTCTGGGAGTCTTCCAGAAGATAGCCCTCTGAGTGGCTTTGGGAGCTTTTCCTTTCACTCCAATTGCAGCTTATGTTTAATTAAAATTCTTGCTGTATTAAAAGGCATCAAAATATCAAATACATAAAAGAAGTACACATATGGCAGCAACTTACTGATCTTTCACAGTAGGCACTGATGAGTTTCTTGAGGGATGTATGCTTCTTGATCTTAAAGTGCACAACTTGGCCATCTTGACCAACTACTTTAAGATTGATATGCTCTGTTGGCTTCTCCTCCTTCTGAAATAACCAGTAAAGGGGATTAGTAGAACAGTACTAGAAAATTTATGAAAAATTCTAGAAACTTAAGCAAATTAAGATTTCTCCTAACAAAGCATTAAAATTGTCCCTCAAATTACTTGAAGCTTTAAGAAACAGATCCAGTAAATCCCAATTTCCTCATTTTCCTTATGCATTTAGCAAATCAAATATCAAGTACACTGTGCTTTTATAACAATGACTTTGTAAATAGTATTTATTTGGGAAAGTTTTTTCTTTCAGTTGAGTACTGTAGAACTAATAACTGGGGCAACTGCACACTTTACACGAACTACATATAGATTAATTCCTGAAAATATATGATCTACAAGCTATCTTTTCTAAAGCCTCCAAAGGAAGAAAACTTTCTGAATTCAGTTGGCAAAAATAAAAATATGAAAATAAAACCAAATCTATTTGCTACAAACACCAACTGGATGATCAATAATATGTACTAAGTTGCCAACTGTGGTAAAACTGCAAAATACAGTGAACTGATAAAATCATTATCCTTACCTGTTGCCAGTTATGAGTTTTATTATACATGCAACCCAATCTATGCAAAGGCATCCCTGATGACTGCCTAATCAGGCAGGCTAATGCTGATTGCAGTCCAAAAGCCTAAACAGAATTGCAATATAAAACTTAAATACAATTTTTTCCCATCTTTACTACTGGTGATCACCTATATTACACTTGGTTAGTTTGGGGTACGAGAAAACCTGGTACAAAATACCAACAAGTTGTTGACAGATGAGTCAGCAAACTTCCACAAATGTAGATGAACACCTCAGACTCTTGAATACAGTATTACACCTTCAGAATGCACCACAAAGAGGTACTGTAGCAAACAACACTTAGAACCCTTTCCAAGAGTGACATCAACATGACCACTATAGCTACCACATACACCAAAGATCTCACCAGAAAGTGGTCTTCTGCCACTTCCCCATTGGTGTTTATCACATGTACACACTGTGGTAAGAACTTGGGCGAGGCTGGTAGAAATCTATTAGGATCAACAAATATAAATACACATGCAGCAGGAATGGTCAAAGTAATGCTTACATGATACATAGGACACCAAGGGACATTGGACTTGATGAAATTAATCAAGCCCAGATTGTCATCAGTGGCCCAAATTATAGATAGCGGTGTTTAGAAGCACTCTTGATAGCAGTAACAAATACGGTAACACAGAAAATAGGAAATTATTAAATATCTACCATGTTGGTTCACATGCTTCTTGAACACACTTCATCAGGCCCACCATGGGATGGAGGTATCAGGTGACCTTGCTACAGCTCAGCTCACCTGGTTCTCACATTAACCTTGTCTATACATGCCCTATGTATATCTACAGTGAACAAGATCCCATGACTGAAATATTTCCATGATAAAATGTAAGTGTTTGCCCCTATGTCTTTATCCACATTGTCTGGGTAAGTTCAAATTAGACAAGATATTAGAATCTTTCATTAATTTTTTTTTTTCAACAAGTCGGCCGTCTCCCACCGAGGCAGGGTGACCCAAAAAGAAAGAAAATCCCCAAAAAGAAAATACTTTCATTATCATTCAACACTTTCACCACACTCATACATAATCACTGTCTTTGCAGAGGCGCTCAGATACGACAGCTGAGAATAGTCCCTCCCAGCTGTCACTATCCCAGACCCCTCCTTTAAAGTGCAGGCATTGTACTTCCCATTTCCAGGACTTAAGTCCAACTAAATCAATTAACTGGTTTCCCTGAATCCCTTCACAAAATGTTACCCTGCTCACACTCCAACAGCTCGTCAGGTCCAAAAAACCATTCGTCTCCATTCACTCCTCTAACACGCTCACACATGCTTCCTGGAAGTCCAAGCCCCTCGCCCACAAAACCTCCTTTACCCCCTCCCTCCAACCTTTTCTAGGACGACCCCTACCCCGCCTTCCTTCCTCTACAGATTTATACGCTCTCCAAGTCATTCTACTTTGATCCATTCTCTCTAAATGACCAAACCACCTCAACAACCCCTCTTCAGCCCTCTGACAAATACTTTTAGTAACTTCACACTTTCTCCTAATTTTCACACTCCGAATTTTCTGCATAATATTTACACCACACATTGCCCTTAGACAGGACATCTCCACTGCTTCCAGCCACCTCCTCGCTGCAGCATTTGCAACCCATGCTTCACACCCATATAAGTGTGTTGGTACCACTATATTTTCGTACATTCCCTTCTTTGCCCCCATGGATAACGTTTTTTGTCTCCACAGATACCTCAACGCACCACTCACCTTTTTTCCTTCATCAATTCTATGGTTAACCTCATCCTTCATAAACCCATCTGCTGACACGTCAACTCCCAAATATCTGAAAACATTTACTTCTTCCATAATCCCTCTCTCCAATGTGATATCCAATTTTTCTTTATTTAAATCGTTTGATACCTTCATCACCTTACTCTTATCTATGTTCACTTTCAACTTTCTACCTTTACACACCCTCCCAAACTCATCCACTAACCTTTGCAACTTTTCTTTAGAATCTCCCATAAGCACAGTATCATCAGCAAAAAGTAACTGTCAACTCCCATTTTGCATTTAATTCCCCATAATTTAATCCCACCCCTCTCCCCAACACCCTAGCATTTACTTCTTTTACAACCCCATCTATAAATATATTAAACAACCATGGTGACATTACACATCCCTGTCTAAGACCTACTTTTACAGGAAAGTAATCTCCCTCTCTCCTACACACCCTAACCTGAGCCTCACTATCCTCATAAAAACTCTTTACAGCCTTCAGTAACTTACTACCTATTCCATACACTTGCAACATTTGCCACATTGCTCCCCTATCCACTCTATCATATGCCTTTTCTAAATCCATAAATGCAATGAAAACTTCTCTACCTTTATCTAAATACTGTTCACCTACTATATGCTTCACTGTAAACACTTGATTTACACATCCCCTACCCACTCTAAAGCCTCCTTTCTCATCTGCAATCCTACTCTCTGTCTTACCTCTAATTTTTTCAATAATAACCCTGCCATACACTTTACCTGGTATACTCAGTAAACTTATTCCCCTATAATTCTTACAATCTCTTTTATCCCCCTTCCCTTTATATAAAGGAACTATACATGCTCTCTGGCAATCCCTAAGTACCTTCCCCTCTTTCATATATTTATTAAACAAAAATACCAACCATTCCAACACTATATCCCCCCCTGCTTTTAATATTTCTGTCATGAACCCGACAGTTCCAGCTGCTTTACCCCCTTTCATTCTACATAATGCCTCATGCACCTCCCCCACACTCACATCCTGCTCTTCTTCACTCCTAAACGATGTTGTACCTCCCTGGCCAGTGCATGAAATTACCGCCTCCCTTTTTTCATCGACATTTAAAAGTTCCTCAAAATATTCCCGCCATCTACCAAATACCTCCAGCTCCCCATCTACTAACTCCCCTACTCTGTTTTTAACTGACAAATCCATTCGTTCCCTAGGCTTTCTTACCTTGTTTATCTCACTCCAAAATTTTTTCGTTTTCAGCAAAATTTCTTGACAGAGCCTCTCCCATTCTTTCATCTGCTCTTCTTTTGCACTCTCTCACCACTCTCTTCACCTTTCTTTTACTCTCCATATACTTTGCTCTTCTATTAACACTTCTGTTTTGTAGAAACCTCTCATAAGCTATCTTTTTCTCTTTTATCACACCCTTTACTTCTTCATTCCACCATTCACTCCTCTTTCCTCTTGCACCCACCCTCCTATAGCCACAAACTTCTGCCCCACATTCTAATACTGCATTTTTAAAACTATCCCAACTCTCTTCAACCCCCCTTCCCCCACTACTCATACTTGCACTAGCCCACCTTTCTGCCAATAGTTGCTTATATCTCACCCTAACTTCCTCCTCCCTTAGTTTATACACTTTTACCTCTCTCTTGCTGTTGCCATTTTCTTTTTGTCCCATCTACCTTTTACTCTAACTGTAGCTACAACTAAATAATGATCCGATATATCCGTTGCCCCTCTATAAACATGTACATCCTGAAACCTACCCATAAACCTTTTATCCACCAATACATAATCTAACAAACTACTTTCATTATGTGCTATATCATACCTTGTACACTTATTTATCCTCTTTTTCATAAAATATGTATTACTTATTACCAAACCTCTTTCTACACATAAGATCCCCAACCACAATTACTTTCTCACTTGGTTCAAAACTACCCACACACTCACTCAACATTTCCCAAAATCTCTCTCTCTCCTCTACACCTCTCTCTTCTCCAGGTGCATAAACACTTACTATAACCCACTTTTCACATCCAACCTTTATTTCACTCCACATAATCCTTGAATTTATACATTTATATTCCCTCTTTACCTGCCATAACTGATTATTCAACATTATTGCCACTCCTTCTTTAGCTCTAACTCTATTTGAAACCCCTGACCTAATCCCATTTATTTCTCCCCACTGAAACTCTCCTACCCCCTTCAGCTTTGTCTCACTTAAAGCCAGACATCCAGCTTCTTTTCATTCATAACATCTACAATCATCTCTTTCTTATCATTCACACAACATCCACGCACATTCAAACATCCCACTTTGACGGTTTTCTTCTTTTTCTTTTTAGTAAATCTATATAGGAAAAGGGGTTACTACCCCATTGTTCCCGGCATTTTAGTTGACTTTTACAACACGCATGGCTTACGGAGGAAAGATTCTTATTCCACTTCCCCATGGATATGAAAGGAAAAGCAATAAGAACAAGAACTATTAAGATAAAATCAAAGAAAACTCAGATGAGTGCATATACATAAACGTGTACATGTATATGTAGCGTGACCTAAGTGTAAGTAGAAGTAGCAAGACGTACCTGAAATCTTGCATGTTTATGAGACAGAAAAAAACAAATACAGGCTTTCGTTTTACACTCATTTGGCAGGACGGTAGTACCTCCCTGGGTGGTTGCTGACTACCAACCTACTACTATGTAAAACAAATACAGGCTTTCGTTTTACACTCATTTGGCAGGACGGTAGTACCTCCCTGGGTGGTTACTGACTACCAACCTACTACTATGTAAAACAAATACAGGCTTTCGTTTTACACTCATTTGGCAGGACGGTAGTACCTCCCTGGGTGGTTGCTGACTACCAACCTACTACTATGTAAAACAAATACAGGCTTTCGTTTTACACTCATTTGGCAGGACGGTAGTACCTCCCTGGGTGGTTGCTGACTACCAACCTACTACTATGTTCATTTAAAAATAAATTTAGTATCAACTGAAATGCCTTGACTTACTCAGCAACAAATCAAATAAAATCAAAGTATTTCCAGATGTTCTCTACAGATAATTAGGATAACAACAGTTTTGGGCAATTATTTACTTTATTCTTAGGTCCCATTTCAACATCCAGTTTTTATTTGTAGAAATGTAAAATATATAACCCAACCCAACCTAACATAAGCCAACCTAAGTCATTCTAACTTAACCCAACCTAACCTAGCCTAATTTAACCTAAAATAATGTATAATGGTAAATATGTCAGTAAATAACAATTTCCACAACAAATAAGTGTGTTTCTTGTGGCCTGGTGGCAAAAGCTCTCGCTTCACATGGTGAGGGTCCGGGTTCGATTCCCGGTGAAGGGGTGGAAACATCGTACATGTTTCCTTACACCGGTTGTCTATGTTCACCCATCAGTAAAATGGGTACCGGGGTGTTAGTCGACTGGTGTGGGTCGCATCCTGGGACAAAACTAACCTAATTTGCCTGAAATGCTCTGCATAACAAGTGGTTTTCTATATATAGTAGTATGTCATTGATGTCAGCTAGGCCTGTATACCTTGTACATGTACTTGTAGTAAATAAATATATTATTATTATTCTTATTCTTATTATTACAAAACTCAAAATACGTAATGCCCAAGTGGGACGTGGGAATACAGTAAACATTAACCTTGGTGTCCCACTGTTTGGTAGGCAATACTCACTTCACATGCTGAGTCTCTGTGGTTTGATCCCCAGCACGGTTGGAAACACTGGGCATGTTTCCTTACACCTACTGTCCCGTTTACCTAGCAAGCAAGTAGGTAGGTATGCCTGGGTATTAGTCGACTGGTGTGGGTCAAATGCTGGGGGACAAGACTGAGGACCCAAATGGAAATAAGAGAGACAGTCCCTCGATGATACACTGTCTTTCTTGGGTTATCCTGGGTAGCTAACCATCAAGGGTTAAAAATTTGAACAAAATCTTATCTTATCTTAACTAGTTAAATAATATGTCTGTCTTACACTTAGATACACCCTGGTATTGTACATGTGTCTTGGTCACCATCTTGTCAGTATTATATACACCTGATCTATTACACTGATCTCAGTCAACATGTATGCATTATAATAACTCCTTGGAACTCTAATAAACACATGTGAAGATTAATGTAAAACATTAGTAGATTCTTAAATTTAATTATATATCTTTGCCTCTCCAAAATATATTTATATTCATATTAACTGGTGTTATATTATAACAAATATAAAATAAAATTCTAACAAAATTTATAATTGTTATTCAATTATATACATCACTTACACAATCAGATGTACATGTCACATATGTATCAAGTATATTAAACTTGTATATTGATCCTTGAGTATTGATATTTAATATTAAAAACAATATCAATTAATAATAAATCTGATAATAAAATCTTTCACACATAAACATAACATACAGTATATGTACACTACACGATAAAGCTTACTACAATTGCTAGAGTCTGACAAAATGCATTTTATATTGTAGCAAAATCTCTTATCAAATAAAAATATGGGTGACATATTTACAACCTCTTTTTACAAGCTTTCTGCAGCTCACAGTGCTTAATATAAACAACCCTGAGTAGTTCTGCAAAACAGATAAGAATAACACACCTGAAGCAGACACTGAATATCTTAGTAAGCATTTATTAAGCTTTGAATATATAACACACAAAATTATTTTTTACAACTGTCTTTTGAGCACACAGATGTTCAAGTCACATAAAACGTAGATTATCTAGATTTAATCTAGGATAACCCAACACAGTCAAACAATATGACTTGAGAGATAGCATGAAAAATAAAAACCTAAGAGATATATACTGTACAGGTTGATGATTTATTTTGCTCGTACACCTAACTGCATACTCCAGACTCTAAGTCGATAATTACCTTCGACATAGTCGTTCACTGAAAAGAAAGAAGTCATGACCAATCATTAACATAGTCTTCAGCCACCCACTCACCAATGGACATATTTAACGGAGGCCCCAATGCAACACTGGCAAAATATACCTCCAGGGCACAACCCTCAGCCATCCTGGGTGGTGTGTAGAGACGATGCATGTAATGACAGGGTACAAACCTTGGTTTCCTCGGACATTGTACACAGAGGAGAGGTGTTAAGACTGGCCCGTTGACTCCGTTTGTAAACACTAACTTGAGCACCAGACTGCGTAGCTGCGGCTCGAGTAATGGATACTCTCTTTTACCTTTAAAACACACTGCATTACTGCTATCGCCTTAAATTTAGCCCAGTTTTTGGGAATCCAAAGTTTCCCAGAGTACTCACTTACATTCTAGGCATTTTGGTAAATTTTATGGCTATTAAGCGTGTTATCGTCAGAGTACGGAGGTAAGGTAAAATGGATTCTTGCAGATGTTGTAATGTATATTTAGGATTCTGCTGGTGTAGAATATTGATGAACGGATTTTCAAAGGAGCCTCGCGTTTTCTTTTTCTACTTGCTTCAAATATAATATATTCATCGCGTGTTACACAGGTGGACGATTTTAAGATTCTGGAAAATAATTGGACCGGTAACCCAAGCGAACAAATAGCGCGCAATGCAGATATATAAATGTCCTAGTAACTTATCAGTCTCTTGAGTTTGTTTCGTTTTCTCCTTTATTAGATTAAAATAAATGCATGCATTATTACTCTGCGTCATCGTGAATTGTTTAGTGTCCTAAATTGCAACAACCACAGCTCTGTTTTCTTTTAATTATGTAGGGCTAAATATTATGAAAACTGATTATACCACATTGTGATTACCTTAATTTATATGACATTTTACAAGGTTACAGCTGTATGACCCTTGTAGGTTTAGAGCTTCTTCTTTATAATAATAATAACAAGGTTACAGCAGGAAAAATGTATCTAATACACCCATCGTACAAGGCAGTTTTCCAAGCATGTTTCATAATACAAGATAAGGGCTTCAAATAAGGCAATAGAGATTTGTCATTAAAATTATTATTAAACCTGTATTTGAATGATACATTTAAAAATATGGTTACATATTGATGAACAAAGCGGTTTAATAATAATATAATAATAATAATAATAATAATAATAATAATAATAATAATAATAATAATAATAATAATAATAATAATAATAATAATAATAATAATAATATCTTTATTTATCACACAAGCTGAAAAGTATGTATTATATACGATAAAGCAACTTTAAAAATAAAACACAAATAGTAACAGACAAATTTAATAAAAATCTCATTAGGGAACTAAAGAATTTTGCCGAAAAACATTTTCACTTCAGGTTTTGGAGAAATGATGTTTCATTTTTGATACAACATCAAAATTAGGGCTTTTTGATGTCAGAGCAATTTGGATACTGTCTTCGGCGTTCAACCGATTTCTGTACTTTATTTTTAATTTAAGAAGAGTGGAAAAATCTTTGTTCGCAAAGATAGGTAGTTGCAAACGGCAGCAGTATTTTAATCGCTTCCTCATGTACAATTTCGAGTCTTTGCAGCTCCTGATATCCAAAAAAAAAGAGACAGATCTGCTTTGTTGGGAAATTCAATGCGTGCTTCATTGTTCAGACTCTTCCGGGACATCAGTAGTTTTATAGTTGAAGAGATTCACAACCCAACTCACAGTATGTGAATTAAAATCTGGAAAGTAATCAGAGAACTGCTTTCTGAAGTTGGTAAGATGCCCTATAACTGGATTCTTGATGTCACCAAAACAAAGATCCTCACAATCTTTCAAAAACACAGCTAACTTTGGAAAGGCAGCTATTTTGTCTTGTTCTACTTTCTGGCTCCAGAAGCTTTGATCCAAACGCTGAAATCTTTTCTCTGGCTGTAATAACATTAATGTTTTTTCCCTTGCAATTCTTTGTTCAGTGCATTCACATACCCAAAGATGTAAGTTAACTATGCAAGATGTACAACCCAAGAGGAGTTTGTTAACTTATCTGCGAGGACATATTTTTGATCAACCAGAAAAAAATTCAAGCTTAGTTCTGAGAGCCCAAACTTGATTCAGAAAATTTCCACGTGAAAGCCGCCTCACTTCTGTGTGTGTAATAAAGTAGGTCTGAATATTCAGCCTCTCCATCCTCACATATAGCGTCGGTCTGGAATTTTACGACTCACTAGCCGCGAGTTCCATCCCCACCCGTACCGTGGTTCGGGCAACCAACCAGGCCACTTGATGCTGAACGTTGATCGAATGTACCTCTCAAGCTGCTGTCCAATCTTTGCCTTTTGACAGACCTTTCCAAATTCACAAAGTATTCCCACGGTTTGGAAGACAAATCTGAGTGCAATTATTCAAGTGTTTCAACAGTTGACTTCTTTTGAAAGACTCCGCAGTCAGTACTTTCAAACAGACAACACACTGTAGTTTCATTTTTCCTGTCTTGTGTTTCTGTGAAGCCATAATTGAGGAACTCTTCCTGATATGTCCTTTACCTATTTATGTCATCTGAAGGGTAAAAGTGAAAATGATTGAAAAAAAGATAGATATGATTTTAACACATTATACAACTTTAACATTGTTACTCATAAAGACAGGGATACAAAAAAATCACGAAAAATATAACAGAATACAAAATTAATAAACTGCCAAACATTTATATTATTATATAAGGTGCTCCATATGAAAGTTAGCCAACACAGCACCTCTGGGGAAGCTAATGATCATTCCAAAACACAGCTCCACCAGGTTGACAAAATTTTGGCTAGATACTGGGAGGTCTGAAGTGTCACTTACTGGCTTATGGTTGGCACGTTAGTAAACAAAGGCTATGATATCAAAACTAGCTAAGTGTTTAAGCATGATGTTGATGCCATTGACAGCTGATAAAGTCCAACAGGTGCTTGAAGTGTCTTGCTTGTGGTACCCACAAGAGCCTGGAGAGATATTTAGCGAGGCTCCCCACCAGTGTGTTGGGGACACTGGCGATGCCTAATGCGATGGATCTAAGGAGGTTAAATTTGCGAGTAACCCATAAAACCCAGGCCATCCAGGCTTTGTCGAATGGATGATGAACTTCCAGTATCCCCTGCAGTAAAACTGAATACATAATCTGCTTTGGTTTCTGGTTCAACATTTAACATACATTATAGAAAGTAAAGATACCCTTCAACTTTAGATAACTCAGCATTTGACTTTTCTGCGACCAGACCCAGTCAGAAACTTGTTTTTTTTTCAAATTAAGCTATATGTATTTTTGGGGAAATTTTAGCATCAATATTAAAATATGGAATGAAATAATTTTAAATCACATAACAATTTATTAAAAACATTTATTCACAGTTCGTTGTATACTTACAAAAGAATTACTTAAATTAGTAAAATTTTACACTTAAAAAATGAGTACCTATATTTTGAATGGGCTAAAACTAATTCACGACATTTTAGTTTTTGGCCCATAGCATATATATATATATATATATATATATATATATATATATATATATACATCATATATATTACATCATACATAATACATACATTCTCGATACACTGAAATATTTAATTTGTATTTGAGTATTTTAATTATTTAATTTGAGGTGAGTAGTACTTTACTTACTAATTGTACAGAATACGTATATATATATATATATATATATATATATATATATATATATATATATATATATATATATATATATATATATATATATATATTTCAACACACCAGCCATATCCCACCGAGGCAGGGTGCTCCTAAAAGAAAAACAAAGTTCTTATTAATTCAGTTTCTCTTTAATTAGTCATATACGGAGAAGGTTACTAGTTGCTCGCATTTATATCACGAACCATATTAGAGAAGAATTACTATTCCACTTCTATATATATATATATATATATATATATATATATATATATATATATATATATATATATATATATATATATATATAATGTATATATATACGTATATACAGATTGTACTTTAATCACTAATATACGTATTATTCCTGACGTTAGTGTATAGTTAAAGTGAAGTCTAATGACCTGTATGAATTCAATCGATTGGGTTTAACCCTAATTACAAACAAGCAGCGAGACTATAATATTAATATATAATAAAACTATATGGATTTTTTTTAAGTTCATATTTTGAGTTATCAATAAAAACACTCAGCTAACCATAATTTTTAAAGAGGTGGACCAGTAAACCAGCGGAAGGTCTCGGTCAGATGACCAAAAGCTTCATCTGTGGGTCATCATATGACTAGGACCCGCGTCCGGAAAAACTTGTCCTGTTTCCTGACAAACATTATACCTATCTAGGCTCCTTATCATGTAAAGCTAAGCCCACAGAGGTCCTACAGCAATGGAAAAAAAGGGTGGTAATCAGGTTTGATCCAAGGAAACGAAAGTAGCCCCAATTACTTGAATCAATAGTACACATCAAGGTACCCCCTCTGAACAGTCGTGGTAGTCATTATTATAATAACCCGGGGGAAGCGTTAAACCCGTAGGAGTCATGCGGCGCATGGGGAATGGAAGTAGTCAACTATGGTGTTATAACAGGTTTTAATACCTGTGGTGCTAGTTAGAATGATACAAACCTATATGTTCGGTATTATTCCACTCAATGTTGACATTAGGAAGGGACTTTGCTACTACCAGTTAGTTTAGCATCTTCATTATGCACCCCATACCTATCCAGTGGACGGCAGTCAAAGGATTACAGATTACAGAACTACATAATGGGTCCATGGACTGGGCCGCAAAGGTTTGATAGCTGAACAAGTTACAAAGGTGATGAACTATTCACATGGTTATATCTGGTCACAATCGTAGTTATTTATGCAAACATTAATTTGGTCACACACACACACGCAGGAGCTGTGGATCGACCCCTGCAACCACAATTAGGAGAGTACAATTACGTGAGTACACAGTGGTAATACTCTATTTACAGTGAGCAAAGTCAGGGCATTTTTCCAGAATGGTTTGTAATATATCACTGTGGATAAAATCCTTTGGCATTTCTTGAACATTTCTGAGTGAGTTGTCTCTGAATACATTAATTTTATCGCCTTCCAGTACATAATGACGCAAGGTGTGACAATTGTCCATCAGGCAAAGTTTACATTTTGTTTGATCTACATCTGGTGATGGTGACTTCCCAAAGATACTTGTATCCCACCCGAGAGTCTGCTTATTTGGATGCACCATAGACATGTGGCTCCTCCTGCATGATAAAATAATGATAGATGGACTGACTGGTGTCAATCTTCCTCAGTCTTAAATCAATAAAGTCCAGCTGAAGTTCTTTTCGTATTATTGTTCTCAAACTGCTAACTGACAGCCCAAAATTGTAATAACTTAACCAATTCATCAGTTCTATCTTGAACCTATAGACCAATATCAGATGGAAGCCACAGAATGTGCACTTCGACTCCACTGTCTACAATCCTACCATACCTGTGTCTGGCCTCTGACACAAGCATGTGTCAGAAGCATGGTGCTATAATCACAGCGATTCGTATTGCCTGGTTTATGGTAACAGTCACCTCACATGGCTACTTGGTGGTGTCATTCAACTACAGGAATGCAGAGGACTTCTCTGCGGTGCCTGATGAGGGAGGATCTATAGGTTTCGCCTCGGAGGGACGCCCTCAGCTGTGGTCGGTGTCTGATGAACGACGGCTGCTGGCCAAATTCTCCCAGTGGCAGTGGCTGGCTCGACTGGGCACTGGAAAAACCACAAGTTTTTAGTGACAGTTCAAAACCTATTAAATAAAGGATTTTAAATCTATAATAGTGATGTCATTATGCAGGATATAATTGGGTTTGTATTTTGTTGTTACAATATGGCGAAACGTGACTCTTGCCAATGAAATGTAAGCTGATGAATAAATATGAAATAATGGAGAAAACTATGAGTAAAGATAAAATGAAAATTTATGGCTGGCTTCTTACAATTAATCTAAAAATGCAAACATCAGAAATGGTCAGGATAAGGCAATGATTCTCATGATCAACACAGTGTCGAATTTTGTGCAAAGTAATACTGATACTGTGATACAACTGATTAATCTAACTAGACAGAAAATGAATTAAGGGGTTAATATAAAACTGTAATTGCTAGCAACGCCCAAAACTAATATAGCAGAAACCATAGATTTTTACTCCTCTGTCTTCCCCTCCTATACACTTACTCCTTAGTTATACAGGGGAAGTAGAAGAAGGCTTGCTCTTTGCCGAAGTTCTCCCCGTCAGCCAGCGTCTGGGGCAGGTCCCTATGTAAAGTCTCTGGCAATATGAGTGCCACGAACCCCCCGATCACTGATGCCACCCCAAGCACTACTAGTGGCACCAATGGGCTCAGTGTTCCCTGAAGAAGATCACGGACAGAGAACTTTATGAGATAAACCCTCCCACACCCACTTATAATACTTATTGAAGTTGAACAAAATAACTCTAAAATAACAGTTTAGATGTCACTCCAAACAGCCAATATCTCAAATCCCTCCTTTAAAGTGCAGGCATTGTACTTCCTACCTCTAGGACTCGAATCCGGCTATATATATATATATATATATATATATATATATATATATATATATATATATATATATATATATATATATATATATATGTGTGTGTATAGCCGGATTCGAGTCCTAGAGGTGGGAAGTACAATTACTGCACTTTAAAGGAGGGGTTTGAGATATTGGCTGTTTGGAGTGACATCTAAACTGTCATATGTGGGCACCTCTGCAAAGACAGTGATTATGTGTGATGGTGAAAGTGTTTCTTTCTTTTTTGGGTCACTCTGCCTCAAAATATTATGAAATAACTAATGATCTAAAATACCCAAGAAACTTAATTGATAAATCCTTTAAAATTGTCCGAAATACTTTTTACAATTCAAAAAGGGACAACCAACCTTATTCAACTAAAAATATGTTAGTTCTCCCTTACCATGAAAACTTACTTGATATGCCTTCTTTTCTTAACACTTTTAATATTAAAGTTGTATTTGAAAATATTGATACAGTAAAAAAACTTTTGATAAAAAATTCCCCCAAAATGCTGAGGATGTGTCTATATAAGATTACTTGTAAAATATCCGATAAAGTTTATTACGGTCAAACTGGTAAGTCTTGAACTAAGATTAAACCAACATAAGTATAGCATTAGAACTGGACAAGATTCTAATGCTCTGTTTATTCATGCGAGAGATTTTAACCGTCCAATTGATTTTCAAAATGCTGAGAAAGTTGTATCAAGCAAGTCCATGGTTGACAGGAATATAATAGAATCATGTTTCATAAAAAAGCAGTTTTGAAAATTATATGAATATTTCTTTTGGTTTATATAAATTGGATTAATTTATAATTAATAAAATTTGGGAAGAATTTAATGACACATTAGAAAAGTAAAAAATCTTAATGCTTTGGTAGAGTATCAGTTGTGTTTCACAGAGTCGGGTGTTGTGACGCAACTGTGAGGTGTAATCTTGCCCTTATATGTCTTCCTGTTGATGTTTTGTTTTTATAGTACCTTGATAATGTGAGAAGTCACGAAAGCACTTTGAATTTCGCTATTCTTTCACAGTGGTTGTTCTGCATATTGTGATATCACCTGTTTACTGTGATTTTATTGCATATATATATAATGTTGTCATCACCAACCAGATAAACTATGACGGGGGAGAAGAGAGCAGACAAGTATCCGGCAATATGAACCCCTGCAACTCCTTGTGCGCGCACCACTGTCGGCAGGAGCTCAGCTGCATACTGCAGTCCAATGTTGAAAGTGATGTTGACCAGCAGACGACCCATCATTGCCAGCACTGCCACCATCACACTTTTTCTGTAAGTGTATATATATATATATATATATATATATATATATATATATATATATATATATATATATATATATATATATATATATATATATATATATATATATATATACACATAGATAAGAGTAAGGTGATGAGGGTATCAAACTATTTAAATAAATAAAAATTGGATATCACATTGGACAGAGGGATTATGGAAGAAGTAAATGTTTTCAGATATTTGGGAGTTGACGTGTCAGCGGATGGTTTTATGAAGGATGAGGTTAACCATAGAATTGATGAAGGAAAAAAGGTGAGTGGTGAGTTGAGGTATCTGTGGAGACAAAAACGTTATCCATGGAGGCAAAGAAGGGAATGTACGAAAGTATAGTGGTACCAACACTCTTATATGGGTGTGAAGCATGGGTTGCAAATGCTGCAGCGAGGAGGAGGCTGGAGGCAGTGGAGATGTCCTGTTTAAGGGCAATGTGTGGTGTAAATATTATGCAGAAAATTCGGAATGTGGAAATTAGGAGAAGGTGTGGAGTTACTAAAAGTATTTGTCAGAGGGCTGAAGAGGGTTGTTGAGGTGGTTTGGTCATTTAGAGAGAATGGATCAAAGTAGAATGACTTGGAGAGCGTATAAATCTGTAGGGGAAGGAAGGCGGGGTAGGGGTCGTCCTAGAAAAGGTTGGAGGGAGGGGTAAAGGAGGTTTTGTGGGCGAGGGGCTTGGACTTCCAGCAAGCATGTGTGAGCGTGTTAGATAGGAGTGAATGGAGACGAATGGTTTTTGGGACATGACGATCTGTTGGAGTGTGAGCAGGGTAACATTTTGTGAAGGGATTCAGGAAACCAGTTAATTGATTTAGTTGGACTTGAGTCCTGGAAATGGGAAGTACAATGCCTGCACTTTAAAGGAGGTGTCTGGGATGGTGACAGCTGGGAGGGACTATTCTCAGCTGTCGTATCTGAGCGCCTCTGCAAAGACAGTGATTATGTATGAGTGTGGTGAAAGTGTTGAATGATGATGAAAGTATTTTCTTTTTGGGGATTTTCTTTCTTTTTGGGTCACCCTGCCTCGGTGGGAGACGGCCGTCTTGTTAAAAAAAAAAAAAAAAAAAATATATATATATATATATATATATATATATATAATATATATAAATAATATATATAAATATATATATATATATATATATATATATATATATATATATATATATATATATATATATATATATATATATATGTCGTGCCGATTAGGTAAAACTTGCGATTTTGGCTTAAATAGCAACGCTCACCTTGCCATATAAGACAAGTGAAAATTTGTGTATGCAATAATTTCGCCAAAATCATTCTGAACATAACGAAAAAATATATTTCATTGTGTTTGTTTATTATTAAATTAATGTTAACATATCTAAAATATATTTAGTTGGGTTAGGCTAAATTAAATTGCGCTTGTTGTAATAAGGTTAGGTAGGTTTTCAAAGTTTCTCTTGGTACAAAATCATAAATTCTTACATTAACATAAATGAAAAAATATATCTTTGAACGTATAAGAGAAAATTTTAGAAAGGAGTTAATTTTAGATGAGTTCTTGCTAATTGACCAGTTTTACCTAATCGGCAGACATATATATATATATATATATATATATATATATATATATATATATATATATATATATATATATATATATATATATATATATATATATATATATATATATATATATATATATATATATATCATGGTGTCTCACCATGAGTTTTTGCTTATGAGCACTTACCAAATTGTGTTGGGGAGGTTTAGTCTCACCTGGCCCCGGTTCATAAACTACAATCACCGGCATTATTGACTCTTGATCATATGGGCCTATCATACCTACTCTGGAAATGGAGTTTACCCTTATCACTTTATCATCTAGATCATTCTACTTACCTTCTGTCCTGACACTGATAAAAGTATTTTTTTAACATCCCCGTGGCTCATCTACTTCAAAATCCATCTATGACCCTTTGGCAAAATGCCTCGTATTTCAAAAAAGTATTTCACTATCTGGTCTATCAAATCCTCTGAATACCTTATATGTCATAATCATGTCTTCTCTACACCTTCTCTTTAAGTCATCAGGTTCAATTAATTCAGCCTCTCCTCATTACTCCTGCCCCTCGGTTCCAGTAGTCTTGTGCAAACCTCTAGGGAAGTCTATTTTTGGAGACGCCCTTGACTTCCCCATACGAAACCCTAACCCATGAGATTACTCTGCCACCCGACGTGCCTCCCCTACCTGCAACAGTGATGGTGAGGATGCTAAGGGCACCGGAGAGGACCAAGGTACCGAAAGCGAGCCAACGCCTCCCCCAGCGGTCTAGGGTGAGGATGAGGAAAATGTCGGCTGGCAGCTCTGTTGCTGAAGCTATGCTGAAGGTGACGAACACATCCAGCGGCAGGTTGGACACGTTGCGGGCGTGCCCATCATACACCAAGCTCAGCAGCATCCTGCAACGGGCACCAAGAATATATTCTAGACTTATTCTAGGTTTATTTAACCTATGAAATTCCAACATGGTAATCAATGTTAGTTACTTCCATTGGGGTCCTACTTTTCCTCAACTAGGTTGTGACACAAAACAGTAAACTAAATTCCAGGTATCTATTTACTGCTATGTACATACGTACATACAGATACGTTTCTTAAATAATTTACGTCTTGATCACATTTATTTTCATTGGTACCAAGAGTCGCAAATCAATGTTGCAAAAAATAAATACAGAATACAATACAAAACAAATATGTACTCAGAGAATATGTGAATTATTTACTATCTTATGATAAGAAAATGACGTATGAACCATTGAATATAACCCATTAAAAGTTTATTCAAAACAAAAGATTTAAATTTAAGAAACGCATAATTAAAAAAAAGGATAGAGGTAAAGAGGTGAGCAACCTGGGTTGGTGGGAGGGGACCATGGAGGAAAACTCACCAAAGAACGCAGATGGAGATGGTGGTTCTACGAAGTCTGGGCGTCCTGAAGAGGTCCAGCAGCGAGGCAGAAGTCACCTGATCCATAATGACCTTTTCCCCTTCATTTTGAATTTGGTCGTAATGGCTGCTATCCTAAGGAAGGGGCAGGCAAAAGCCGCAAAAGGGGAAGGAGAGTCCGAAAAAAGGAAAGGGAGAGGCCGCATGAGGCATAAGGTAGAAGCCGAGGAAAGAAGAGGCCACGAAAGCAAGAAAGGAAATAACGATAATATTATAATTAGGATCACAGCATAAATATAACTACTTTTAGTTGATTAGTTGGTTAATAGGGTTCAAAGCCCCTCGTCTACACGAGAGTGCATATAACCTGTTCACCACCAATCGAGATTACTTTACTTCCGTAAACATGGATTAAAATAAACTCTTATCTGATATATACTGAGATACACACCACTCGGTGTATACATCCTTGGGTGACTTTGTGTACATTGTAAAGAAATTTTGTTAGCAAAGTAAAACTTGGTGTTTTATATCGGAAAATTATATTTACAATAAACATTTCCAACACTGACAATATAGCCATTCTTTGGATCAAGAGTATTCTACCATCATCAACGGCCTCCCAATCACTTGAAGGGGTCCCCTTTAATAACCTTCCTTGGGGTGATATAAACGTAACAAATGTATACTAGAATATGATCCGAATTACTTTTAAACAATGTTTGGAGTGGCAGTACTTTTTAAAAGTCGTCATAATTAAATTTGTGCGCATCTGAATACAAAAATACTACATATGACAGAGACAGGCAATGGAAAAAGACAAAATGCAATCACTTGATAAAAGCGTTTTGGTCCTGGGAACTTGCTCACTCTGAATGTGACCAAGGACCCAAGAAATAAAATTTTCCATTAAACATGTACTAAAGTGATTGCATTTTGTGTCTTCCCCCCCCCCCCCCCACACACACAATTTGTGCGCATAACATTCTTCGTAGTCGAGTTAGTGTAAAAATATATTTGACCTTCAGGATTGTTTAACAAACATATTGTGAATTAGATCACTCTCGACCAAAATTATTGACTTCCAAAAATTATTAATATAATCTCCGGTGAAAAGTTCTTTTGATACAACTAAGACGCTTCTTCCTGTGTCAACTCCCAAGTAGATTTTCGAAACTGGAAGTTAGATTTTTTTTTTGTAGCCACCCTCCCCATCAAGGGAGGTGCCTTGATGCAGGTGAGGGGTTCTTGATCAAAGGAATGTGACCGATTCTCCTCTTTCTTGAATCGAACCCAAATGCCTTCTCTTCCCAGGTCCTGTATGACCCCAACGGGTTTAGAGCCTCACAATAATAATATGTTGTTTGTAGAATAGGGGACAACGATGGCTGAGCTGCCCAAATGTTTCAGGAAAGTTATAATTTGTTGCTCAGTATGGCTGTGGCATGGACAAGAAAACTATTTTGAATTAGCACTAGTCTTATTGTGTTCAGGAAGATAGCGCTTTCTGAACATTACGTGTTAATACGTGAAGGGACGCAACACTTAAGTTTCTTAGTGGAGCCGTGCAGTTGTATAGTTGAAGGATAATGATAAAGATGTAATTTCCCATGAATTAAATAAAGAAATGAGGGAAAGGGAGCATCCTCACTCCTCAGATGTGATAGCAGTTGCACCAGCGGTGATCGAACAGCCTGACTTGACAGAGGTCAGCAAACTTGAGTGAGTGAAACTTATACAACTGCAGCAATATATGTGAAATATTTCCCAGGTGTGAAAAGAATTTCCAATTTTTTTTTGTACACATTTGACAATTACAAACATTGTCAAAGTCGTGTTGAACAATATAACTAAAGATCATAAGGGACTCACCTGCACCTGCAGGTCGTGCAACACGTTAGTGGGAATTGTGTGCCCGTTCACTTGAGCTATCTTCTCCAGGATCTTCACTGTCTCCTCCACACGTCCTGGACAGAGGACAGACAATACTATTATTAATATTAAATTAATAGGGGAAACCTAAACCCGTAGGGGTCATACAGCGCCTGGAGAAATGGGAGATATTCAGCTTCGATTCAAGGAAGAGAAAGGCAGGTCTAATTCCTTGGCTCAAAACCCCGTCACTGTCATTAGGACTCGTGGTTTGGTTGGTAGCGTTCTTAGCTCACACATGGAGGGTCCGGGATAGATCCCCGTTACGGGTAAAATGTTAGACATGTTTCCTTACACCTGCTGCCCCTGTTCACCTAGTAGTAAGTAGGTACCTGGGTGTCAGTCGACTGCTGTGGGATCGCATCCTGGGGACAAGATTAATCTAAGTTGCCCGAAATGCTCTGTATAACCAGGACTTCCTATATAGTATGTCAATGATGTCAACTAGTCTGAATCAATTGCATTATGTAGAAATAATGATACTAATTGTTATTATTAATCAAGCAGGATAGGCAACAGGAAAGGTAATTGGAAGACATATAAGTGGTTTGTATTATGAACACAAACCAAACCTGGTTTAGTCAAGACCACACCCAGTCTGGTTGTCAAGGTCACATCCCACATAAAACTATTAAAGAAGAATAGTGTGACATTTAAGCCTAGTTTATGAATAGTTAGAATCGCATCAAAAATCTTTTAGCTTATCATGCGAAACCGTTAAAGGGAATGGGGTGGGGGGGGGGCAAGTTGCTTTGATGCCGGTGAAAGGCACTTGAGCCAATGAACTGGAGTTACCTCCACTTCTGATCGAACCTGATCACCTCCCATTACCCTGGAGCTGTATAACCCTTAAGAGTTTAGCGCTTCCTCAAGAATACTATAATAGTAATAATATTATGTCATAATTGAATGTTGTATCTGGCGTATTTTGGCGTTAAATTATATTTAAAATGTCCATATTAAGTGGGTTCTGTCATGTCTTAATATTAACCGTTGCGACATTCGATCCAAATTAAGACTATTATTTTGCTAATATCTCGAAAAATAACAAATTGCACAATAGCTATTTATTTCGTGGTTTTAATAGCTTATCAATGTATGGCCAAAAAAAAAAAAAAAAACTCAAGAGTTCCGCCTAGGAGAAGCCTTCCTATAGGTTTTATATTAAAAAAACTAACTAATAATCTCTATAATTAAAGGGTCCTCATGAATATAATAATAATAATAATAATTACCCTGGGAGAGGAGCCAGCGGGGACTCTCTGGAAGGATCCAGATGGCCAGGCAGGAGAGGACCATGGGAGTGGCCGAAGCAGCAGTGAGAAGACGCCAGTTTCCTGCCCACACCGCTAGCCAAGGCAGTGCCACCGTCCCCGCAGTGTAGAAAAGAGCGATGGAGAGATTAGCCACCAAGGTACGTTTGCAGGGACCCACGTATTCCAGCACTGAGAGAGGAGGGAGGCAAAGGAATATCTGTGAAGTTTGCTCAGCCAAATTCGGTAGCCACTCGCAACAACAAAAGCTTCTTAGTCATGCCAGTACTCAGCTATCCACACCATTTAGCCGCATCACAACCACACCATGAGCCACACCAGCAGCCATTCATCTGCGTAACCCTTCAAGTGAGGTGCCTTGAAGCCGGTGAAGGGTTCTTGATCCAAAGAATTAGAGCTGTACTCCATAGGATCGAATCAGATTGCTTTCCAATCCCCAACACGGATTTAGAGCTCCTCGTGAAGTAAATAAACACTGCTACATCAACAGAGATTCATGTAAAAAGACCCAAGTTGCTGTTTTAGTTAGCATTATTAAAGACAACGTTTCACCTATGGGGATGAGGTGCAATACGTATTATTATGGGGAAGCGCTAAACCCATAGGATTATACAGCAGTTTTTTCAGACATATTTGATCACAACCAACCACAAGCAATTTCCTATATCTGCTATTGCAAATCATCACTGCAATCATATACAGGTACTGTAAGTACATATTGGTGAGTGCAACTGGTTCTTTCTTCTGTTTATGCTCTTCCCAGGTATTAATAATGACCTGAAAATGCCCATTGTACAGGTGAAACGTTTTCAATAAACTTGCACTTTGTGCCTTTTTACATGCAATCAGCTATATTCATATACCATTTATTCTTATAAATAAATAACCACATAACTTCACCAACAGCCACTCAGCCCCACTAACAGTTGCACCAACAAACAAATGCTAAGTCACTCCAACAGTATGAGTCATTTACCTACCTAAGACATACATCATGACAAAGATGTTGTCGAAGGCAAAACCAGCGAAAAACCTATAGACTAGAAAGTCTGGCAGAGAGGTGGAGAAGGCGGTCAGGATGGAGGTAACTGCCCCCACGAAGTTGGTTGCTACCAATACGGGCACACGGCCATACCTGCAGGAGGAACAATGTAACTATCATATTGCATAGGATAGCAGCACACTGCGATTATATTTAATCCTGTTAGAAAATAGGGTGTTTGGATTAATAGGGTGCAGTCTCTTGGGGATCCTGTTCTTTGACAGGAAACAATGTCTAATCTAAAATCCCAAACTCTTTCCCGGATTTCTGCTACCTAGTATGAATAATTTTCTAAAGTTCAAAACTCATGCGAAGAATTGTGTATTACCTTAAGGTAAAACACCTAGCTCTGCTAGGTGCTTGATTCTTGTAGGATTGAGTGGTCCTGTGGGTTAGAGCGTCATGTGATTTTCGCTCACCATGAGGCGGGCCAAAACGACATGGGTTCGAGTCCTTGGCCAGTCGCAGAATTGCTATTGATTAAATACCACTCGTTCGTGGTTACAATATATATATATATATATATATATATATATATATATATATATATATATATATATATATATATATATATATATATATATATATATATATATATGTATATATATATATATATATATATATATATATATATATATATATATATATATATATATATATATATATATATATATATACCTGGAGTCTACCTGGAGAGAATTCCAGGGGTCAACGCCCCCGCGGCCCGGTCTGTGACCAGGCCTCCTGTTGGACCAGAGCCTGATCAACCAGGCTGTTACTGCTGGCCGCACGCAGTCCAACGTACGAACCACAGCCCGGCTGATCAGGTACCGACTTGAGGTGCCTGTCCAGTGCCTGCTTGAAGACAGCCAGGGGTTTGTTGGTAATCCCCCTGATGTATGCTGGGAGGCAGTTGAACAATCTTGGGCCCCTGACACTTATTGTGTTGTCCCTCAACGGCTAGTGGCACCCTGCTCTTCATTGGGGGATGTTACATCGCCTGCTGAGTCTTTTGCTTTCGTAGGGAGTGATTTTTGTGTGCAAGTTTGGTACTAAGCCCTCGAGAATTTTCCACGTGTATATAATAATGTATCTCTCCCGCCTGCGTTCTAGAAGTACAGGTTTAGGAACTTCAAGCGTTACCAGTAGTTGAGGTGGTTTATCGCACTTATGCGTGCGGTGAAGGTTCTCTGCACATTTTCAAGGTCAGCAATTTCACCCGCCTTGAAAGGTGCAGTTAGTGTGCAGCAATATTCCAGCCTAGATAGAACAAGCGATCTGTAAAGTGTCAACATGGGCTTGGCATCCCTGGTTTTGAAGGTTCTCATTATTATATATATATATATATATATATATATATATATATATATATATATATATATATATATATATATATATATTATATAAATATATATATATATATATATTATATAAATATATATATATATATATATATATTTTTATAAATTATATATATATATATATATATATATATATATATATTTTTTTTTTTTTTTTCAACAAGGGGCCCGTCCCCCCCACCGAGGCAGGGTGACCCAAAAAGAAAGAAAACCCCCAAAAAAAGAAAATATTTTATCATCATTCAACACTTTCACCACACTCATACATAATCACTGTCTTTGCAGAGGAGTTCAGATACGACAGCTGAAAAAAGTCCCTCCCAGCTGTCACTATCTCAGACCCCTTTTTTAAAAGGGCAGGCATTGTATTTCCCCATTTCCAGGGCTCAAGTCCAATTAAATCAATTAACTGGGTTTCCCCGAATCCCTTCACAAAATGTTACCCTGCTCAACCCAACAGATCGTCATGTCCCAAAACCATTCGTCTCCATTCATCCCATCTAACACCCCACACATGCTTTCTGGAAGTCCAAGCCCTCGCCCACAAAAACCCCCTTTACCCTTCCTCCCACCCAGGACGACCCCCCACCCCCGCCTTCCCTTCCCTACAGATTTATACGCCTTTCCCAAATCATTCTACTTTTATCCATGCTCTCAAATGACCAAACCACCTCAACAACCCCCCTTCAGCCCTCTGACAAATACTTTAGTAACTCCACACCTTCTCCTTTTCCCCACCGAATTTTCTGCATAATATTTACACCACACATTGCCCTTAGACAGGGCATCTCCACTGCCTCCAG
>WNWK01022968.1:0-31730 GCA_009830355.1 Cherax destructor
GACCAGGCAGGGGGGAAAGAAGGCACTACATTGGATCAGGGAATACCTGTCAGGAGAGCAGCGAGTCATGGTACGTGGCGAGGTGTCGAGTGGGCGCCGGTGACGAGCGGCCCCCCAGGGGGCGTCCTGGGACCAGTGCTGTTTGGTATTTGTGAACGACATGACGGAAGGAATAGACTCCAAATGTCCCTGTTTGCAGATGATGTGAAGTTGATAGAAAATTCAATCGGACGAGGACCAGGCAGAACCTAAAGGATCTGGACAGCCTGCAAGCCTGGTCCAGCAACCGGCTCCTGGAGTTCAACCCCACCAAGTGCAAAGTCATGAAGATTGGGGAAGGGCAAAGAAGACCGCAGACGGAGTACAGCCTAGGGGCCAGAGACTGCAAACCTCAATCAAGGAAAAGATCTTGGGGTGAGTATAACACCAGACACATCTCCTGAGGCGCAATATCAACCAAATAACTGCTGCAGCATATGGGCGCCTAGCAAACCTAAGAACAGCATTCCGACATCTTATCAAAGAATCGTTCAGGGCCCTGTACACGTGTGCAGTTAGGCCCATATTGGAGTATGCAGCACCAGTTGGAACCCACACCTAGCACATGAAGAAGTCGAGAAAGTGCAAAGGTTTCAACAAGACTAGTCCCGGTTGCAAGTATGTCCTTACGAGGGGGGGTTAAGGGGAATCGACCTGACGACACTGGAGGCAGGAGAGATAGGGAGACATGATAACAAATATAAGATAATGAGAGGAATTGACAAAGTGGGGCAGAGACAGAATGTTCCCGAGATGGGAAAACAACAAGGGGACACAGATGGAAGTTGAAGACTCAGATGAATCACAGAGATGTTAGGAAGTATTTCCCTTTAGTCACAGAGTTGTCGGGGAAATGAATGGGTTTTGGAAGCGATGTAGTGGAGGCAGGCTCTATTAGCTTTAAGCAGAGGTATGATAAAGCTCATGGGGGAGAACCCCGTAGCGGCCAGGGGAAGAGGCGGGGCCAGGAGCGACTCCCACCCCTGCAAACCACAACTAGGTGAGTACAATCAGTAGTACACACACACACATATATATATATATATATATATATATATATATATATATATATATATATATATATATATATATATATATATATATATATAAATATATATATATATATATAATATATATATATATATATATATATATATATATATATATATATATATATATATATTATATATATATATATATATATATATATATATATATATATATTATATATAATAATATACATATATTTTAAAATATTTCATATTTTTATATATATTTTTAAAATATGTATATATATTATTTTATGTATATATATACATATAATAATATATATATATATATATATATATATATATATATATATATATATATATATATATATATATATATATATATATATATATGTATATATATATATATATATATATATATATATATTATATATATATATATATATATATATATATATATATATATATATATATATATATATATATATATATATATATATATATATATAATTTTTTTTTTTTTTGTACTTTAATTTAAGTTAATAATTTCATAACCTTTAACTGAAAGACTTTATTTGTTACGTCGTCTTAGTTTTCCTAAAATAGTAACTTAGAGCTTTCCTCAAAGTTTCGGAAACTTATCCTTAAAAAAGGGAATACCTTCATCAGATCATCTACAGTATAAATTTATAATTAACTAAATCAACAACTACAGATAAACTTAATGGAGAAGAGGTAAAACAGTCAAGCTATAGAAAAGACAATATAGCAGAATGGGAACCTTCTTTGAGACCACGTTTTACTGGAGACCAAGCTTCTCCATATCTATAGAAAGTATACATGGTAAGCATAGGTACATACAGTCAAGAAAGTTGATGCGGAGGAGAAATAAAGTGAGAACCTGACTATGGTATGTCAGGAAGATGTTGTGTGCTGTGGAGCATGTGAGCCATGGCTCCCGATAACTGCTACCTTCCCTGGTTCTGGATAATGAATGAGTGCCTATTCCAGGCACTAGCCACATTTGTGCTAGTTTTGTGTTGGTAATGAAACCTAGAAGTATTCTAAGGTACCGGGGTAAAATGTAAGATTAAAAAAGCGTTTATTGTTGGTATCGTCTCAGAGTGATCACCAAGGCGTAATAACATGATTGCAAACAAATCACGGAACTGGTGGGGTTTGAATCCCACCCGTTGAGTGATATGACTCTCAGAGTGTTAGTTACACTCAATATGACTCTCAGAGTGTTAGTTACACTCAGTATGACTTTCAGAGTGTTAGTTACACTCAATATGACTCTGAGAGTGTTAGTTACACTCAATATGACTCTCAAAGTGTTAGTTACACTCTATATGACTCTCAGAGTGTTAGTTACACTCAATATGACTCAGAGTGTTAGTTACATTCAATGCTTTCCCTATACACACACAACCCGCACATATAAAAGGGAGGAGCTTACGACGACGTTTCGGCCCGACTTGGACCATTTACAAAGTCACACTAACACACAGAGACGGAGGAAGGGGTATTTATAGGCAGGCAGACAGGGGAGGGTACAAGAGAGTGGGGTAATAATGCTCTTAATAATCTTGCCCCTTCCATTAAGTTTAAAGCTGATTGGGAATCTAATTCTTTGCTTCCTTTCCTTGATGTTCATGTCCACCGCTCAGTAACAGGTTTTGCCTTCTCCGTGTACCGCAAGCCTATGCACAGTGGCATGTACATTCATTACTTCTCTTATCATGCCTCCTCTGTCAAGAAGAGTGTTCTTATATCCCTCTTTCTCCGTGCTCTCCGCATTTGTGATCCTCAGTTTCTTGAAGCAGAAATTTCCACTCTTCATAATTCTTTTTCCCGCCTGGGCTACCCTTCCCATTTCATAGACTCTGCTTTCTCTCGTGCCAAACGGACTTTCTTCTCTCCTAAACCCTCTACTCCTGAGAACTCCCCAGTCCTCTGCCTTCCCTACATCTCTGGTCTCTCTAATCTCAGCAACTCTCTCCGTTCCTTAGACATCAAACTTACCTTTCGTCAGACTAACACTCTTCGCACTAATCTAGTTCATATCTCCCCTCCCTCCACAGATTCTCCTGGTGTCTACTCTATTTCTTGCTCCTCCTGTCCTCTTCAGTACTTCGGAGAAACTGGCCGATCTCTTTCTGACAGACTCAAGGAGCACAAAAATAGTGTTAGGCTTGCCGACACTAATAATGCTCTTTTCTGTCATGTCAGAGATCACAGTCATCCTATTGATTGGTCTTCTGCTAAAACTGTCTACCCTACGTCCAACTTTCATAGTCGCCGCCTTGTTGAATCCTCCCTTATACACAACTTTCCCTGTATGAATCTTAGCCCTGGCTTTGTCTCTGTTGATGCTTTCCTCTCTCATTACATTGTTAAATGCTCTAAACTTCAGAACACCCGTGACTTAACCTGATTCCTTCCCCTTTCATCTCTTCCCCCTTCTCCTTTTTTTTTTCTCCTATGGGTTTTCCTTTCTTTCTTTTCTTTTGCCTTGTATTTGTCCTTCATTTTATTCTCTTTTCCTCCCTCTGTGTTCTCGTCCCACCCGTGCGGGCCGCTAGCCTCATTGCAGTGCTCCTTTCCTAGTATATGACTGTCTCCACTACTACTATTACTACTACTACCACTTCCACTACTTAATCCATTATTACCCCACTCTCTTGTACCCTCCCCTGTCTGCCTGCCTATAAATACCCCTTCCTCCGTCTCTGTGTGTTAGTGTGACTTTGTAAATGGTCCAAGTCGGGCCGAAACGTCGTCGTAAGCTCCTCCCTTTTATATGTGCGGGTTGTGTGTGTATTGTTCCAGTCACGGTATTGTGCCTTTTTTGTTATTAATGCTTTCCCTCTATAATTCCATATGAAGGTGGCAAGAAAATGTTGGTTGCAGATCTCAGTGGTAGGAGGCAAGAGTTTTCCAGGAAATCATTACTCAATACACTGAGCACTGAGAGCCCATTGTAAATATAACGTTGTGTTGGATTAAAGAAGCCTGCTTTGCAGACGAAACGTTTCGGTATTAAACATGCCCATGGAGTCCCTTGATTTCTTCGCCTATTTATCAGCAAGACAATCAAGGGACTCGATGCGAAAAGTTTTCTTAGTTAGGGTGTCCATTCTGCCAGTCTTTTTATAAGAGAAAACATTTACAACAGACCCACTATCAAATAACATATTTTACCAGATAGTAGTTTTTAAAGTATTATTCCTAATGACTGAAACGTCATATGAATGTTGCGACCAACATTAGTGAAAATTAGTGAAAATTATGAGTCGATACATGCATTTATATTACTAGGTCGGCGTTTATGCCATGACTTGCAGAGGTTGTCACTAAATGTATATAGGCAAAACATACACAACACTACAATCACTATTTTTTTATCAAAAGTGGCATAATGGCACAAACACACTTTATTAACAAAACAAAGATTCTTAATATACGTATGTATACCTTGTACATGTACAAGTACATGTACAACGTATACAGACCAAGCTGACATCATTGACATATTATATAGAAAGCCCCTTGTTAAGCAGACCATTTCGAGCAGCTTAGGTTAATTTTGTCCTAAGGATGCGACCCACACCAGACGGTTAACACCTAGGTTCCTATTTACTACTAGATGAATAGGGACAACAGTTGTCTTAAGGAAACACGTCACCAATGCTTCTACCCATACCGGGAATCGAACCAAGGACCTGAATGTGTGAGCTGAGTGCGCTACCAACACAGCTACGGGAATTTTGCAGCTGATCAAAAGAGGTTTTCTTATTTCGCGAAATGCAATAACAGGTAATAATGGTAGGCATCAGCTTGCGCAGCGGGCACCTGCGCTTGGCATGGTAGGCATGAGCTTGAGCAACGGGCACCTGCGCTTGGCATGGTAGGCATGAGCTTGAGCAGCGGGCACCGCGCTTGGCATGGTAGGCATCAGCTTAGCAGCGGGCACCTGCGCTTGGCATGATAGGCATGAGCTTGAGCAGCGGGCACCTGCGCTTGGCATGGTAGGCATCAGCTTGAGCAGCGGGCACCTGCGCTTGGCATGGTAGGCATCAGCTTGAGCAGCGGGCACCTGCGCTTGGCATGGTAGGCATGAGCTTGCGCAACGGGCACCTGCGCTTGGCATGGTAGGCATCAGCTTGAGCAGCGGGCACCTGCGCTTGGCATGGTAGGCATGAGCTTGCGCAGGGGCACCTGCGCTTGGCATGGTAGGCATGAGCTTGAGCAGCGGGCACCTGCGCTTGGCATGGTAGGCATGAGCTTGAGCAGCGGGCACCTGCGCTTGGCATGGTAGGCATGAGCTTGAGCAGCGGGCACCTGCTCTTGGCATGGTAGGCATGAGCTTGCGCAGCGGGCACCTGCGCTTGGCATGGTAGGCATGAGCTTGAGCAGCGGGCACCTGCGCTTGGCATGGTAGGCATGAGCTTGAGCAGCGGGCACCTGCGCTGGCATGGTAGGCATGAGCTTGAGCAGCGGGCACCTGCGCTGGCATGGTAGGCATGAGCTTGAGCAGCGGGCACCTGCGCTTGGCATGGTAGGCATGAGCTTGCGCAGCGGGCACCTGCGCTTGGCATGGTAGGCATGAGCTTGAGCAGCGGGCACCTGCGCTTGGCACTTCTTCGAGTTATAGTTGACCAGGGATGAAAATTTGATGCCAATCGGAAGAGACGTTTTGAAATTATAAAGAAAAGCTTTGTAAAAATTAAGCAGTGTAAAATAAGAACACCAGAATTTACTGGCTCACTTAACTCGAGAATAACATTATCAAAATGTGAGTTTTCAAAATTCTCTATTTATTTACTTCTATTCTATTTTAAATTATTTACTCTCCTTTATGAAATAATATTATATTTTTTGTTTTTAAGTGAAGATTAATAAGAAAATTTTCGAGCGTTGAATGAAACCACGAAACAAGTGGTGTTGAAATTAATCTTTGAGCATCCACTGCCACAAGAGTCCTCGCAACATGACTAGTTCGCTAGTCTCGTGTTGTTTTTAGGATTCATGGCGTTGTGTTGTCTCTTGAGGCAGCACAATTTGTCGTGGCGTCGAATCCTGGCCTGCCGCAGTTTGGTAAATGTTTCAATACCAATTGTTTCGTGGTTTCATTGTTATCTAATAAAGTTGACGAATTGGTGCCTTTGAAACCCAATAACAACTTAACAATTGCTTTCTGGAAAACATAATAGATCTGAAAATTCGAAACCGATCAGAAGAGAAATTATTCAGTTTTCACACTAATTCCGGTCGTCAGATGCATTAACAATTAAATATTGAAGTCATTCAAAAGAGGTAGACTCAAATACTTAACTTGAATTAGCAGGCAACAAACTATCACATATTTCATGGATAAAATTATGTGAGTTCCTACACACGTAAATATCATTGTCTGCCGTCGTCGAATTAGGAGACACATATTATGACGTTTGCGGCTATGACATTAGTTATCAGAGCCATTCCAGGATGTCGGGAATGGGTTTTACATCTTTGGTAATAGGGCACCTGCTCATGACAATTGTTCCAAATAATTTGGACAACTTTCTCGAGTTAGATGAAGAAAAAACTCGGAGATACATAATAATGGAAGTGATGACCACAGAGAATAACTGATATCATACATGGTCAGTTCTCACTTCTAGAACTGCTAGCAACCTTCATAGAACTTCCATTAATAAATGAAATAAAAAACAGCCACTGCAAATGTTGGAAGTATTTTGGAAAATATGAAAATTGTTTCCCTGCCATTCCTCTAGAACAAAATTTGATGAACTGAGAAATATCTCTGCCATTTAAGAACAATGAAAATTGTCTTATTCCAAAAAGAGGGAGATACCCAGGACATCCGGAAATCTAGACTCTCAAAAGGAGTCATTCTCGATCATGATAACATACCCAACATTTCCTTTATCAATTTCGGCGGCACTGATACCCGATAAGAGAGAGGAGAACTCAACTTCAAAGTGTCCGTTTCTATTTGTTTCTCTAGCTGTGTCCCCAGGTTGGCTAACTCTTGGCTGTTGACTGGCTCTCTGATTCTGTGATTATGCTAGCTGTCTGAAGACTGTGCCACATATCTGATACTGCTTTTCCTTTATCTTACTTTGTCGTCTTAGCTAGCAGTATCTGACTGGCTGTACGCAGCAACGTGACTGTAACGCTACTGACGACTGACTGCTGATAGAACCTGACAGGCTGGTCACTCAGACTTACTGACTGTTGGCTGTTTGTTGGCTAGGCGGGCTGTCCGCAGGCTGGCTAGGACCGTCTGGCAGGCTGGCTGCTGGCTGGCTGGCTGCTGGTGGCTGGCTGTGCTGGCTGGCTGTCAAAGCTGGCCAGGCTACTGGCTGGCATGCTAGGCTCTTTGCCGTCTGCTCTGGCTGGCTTGCTTAGCTGGCTGCTGTATCTGCACTGGCTGGATCTCTTCTGGATCCTGGCACTGGCTCTAACTGGTCTTGCTGCGGCAGCTGACTGCTGGCAGATGTCTGGCAGGCTCTTCTGGGTGTCCTGTGGACTACTGCTGGATGTGGCTGTTTGATTGGTAGGCTGTCTGGCTGGCTGTCTGGCAGGCTGGCTGGCAGGCTGGCTGGCAGGCTGGCTGGCAGGCTGGCTGGCTGGCTGGCTGGCTTGCAGGTGGAAGGCTTCTGGCGAAAAATGCAACACTCCGCAATTTTTCAGAAATCACGTCAGTTTTCTTTTGCCAGGTCACCTTGCCAGGTCACCATGCCAGGTCACCTTGCCAGGTCACCAAGCATTCTTTCCGCATTGTCTTTTCCTCTCGTCTTCTATATAGCCATCTTTATTCTTCTCCTTCACCCTTCCATCCTTCTCATTCTATTTACACTCCTGCCCTCTACTCCCCATCTACATATTTTCCTTTCTATTATCCCCAGTTCCCGTACGCTTCTCCACTTTCCCTTTTCTTTCTCCTCTCTCTCTCTCTTCCTTTCCGTCCTCTCTTTTCTAATTTATCCCCTCTCTTTTTTCTTTATTCACTAGCTCTCTAAATTTATTCTTTAATATATCTTTCTCCTCTGTTAAATACTCAAATTTCAACGATTTTTTCCCAATTACTCTTTTCGTCTTTCCATTGCCTCCTTATTCTCGCCATCGACATACCCAACCTACTCTCCTTCCTCATTTACTCCCTGTCCGCTCCTTATCCTTTCTCTCTCTTTTCTATCCTTGCACATTTTTCTTATCTCTTCTTCCTCTCCTCTTCCTTATTCTCTCCTCCGTCTCTCTTATGACTTTTCATCACTCACTCTCAGATTTAATCTTGTTCCCTTCTAGTTTTTCCTGCCCTCTGTCTCTCTGTCTGTCTGTCTGTCTGTCTGTCTGTCTGTCTCTCTCTCTCTCTCTCTCCTCTCTCTCTCTCTCTCTCTCTCTCTCCTCCCTCTCTCTCTCTCTCCCTCTCCTCTCTCTCTCTCTCTCTCTCTCTCTCTCTCTCTCTCTCTCTCTCTCTCTCTCTTTCTTGCGGTTAATGCAGTCAGTTGGTGACGAACCATAATAAAGGAAGGGTGAAACACTAATAGAAAGGACGATTGAAAGATGAAGTGGAAGGGGCAGGAGAAAGAGGGAAGAATGGAAGAAATAAAGGGAGTAAGTGAAGGGAATGGAGGAGAGAAAATTAGGGAAAGGAGAGAGAAATAATGGGAGAGAGAGAGAGTGAAGAAGGTAAGAGGTAAGTGAGAGAAATGACTGAACGATGACGGGTGATGAGGGAAGAGTGAGGAAGATAATGGAAGTGTGAGAAAGATGAGAGGACAGTGAGAGAGATAAGGTAAAAGAGAAATATAATGAAAGAGTGAGATAGATGAGGGGATGATGATTAAAATGAAATGATACCAAGAAAGATGAAGGGAGAGTGAAAAGGAAAGGAAGAGAGAGAGTGAAACAGAAAGAAAAGGAGAGTGAAGGGAGATGCAGATGCTGAAAAAATGACTAAGAAGAGAAAGGAACGATGAAAAGGGTGAGGAAGAGAAAGTGAAGGAACTCGTGAAGGATGTTATTAAAATGAGGCTAAAGAAAGGGAAGATAACGAGAGAGATGAGTGAAGGTGAGTGACAGTGATGGAGAGTGAGGGAGATGAGTGGAATGTGAGTGACAGTGATGGAGAGTGAGGGAGATAAGTGGAATGTGAGTGACAGTGATGGAAGTGAGGGAAATGAGTGGAATGTGAGTGACAGTGATGGAGAGTGAGGGAGATAAGTGGAATGTGAGTGACAGTGATGGAGAGTGAGGGAGATGAATGGAAGGTGAGTGACAGTGATGGAGAGTGAGGGAGATAGTGGAATGTGAGTGACAGTGATGGAGAGTGAGGGAGATGAGTGGAAGGTGAGTGACAGTGATGGACAGTGAGGGAGATGAGTGGAAGGTGAGTGACAGTGATGGACAGTGAGGGAGATGAGTGGAAGGTGAGTGACAGTGATGGAGAGTGAGGGAGATGAGTGGAAGGTGAGTGACAGTGATGGACAGTGAGGGAGATGAGTGGAATGTGAGTGACAGTGATGGAGAGTGAGGGAGATGAGTGGAAGGTGAGTGACAGTGATGGACAGTGAGGGAGATGAGTGGAAGGTGAGTGGCAGTGATGGAGAGTGAGGGAGATGAGTGGAAGGTGAGTGACAGTGATGGACAGTGAGGGAAATGAGTGGAAGGTGAGTGGCAGTGATGGAGAGTGAGGGAGATGAGTGGAAGGTGAGTGACAGTGATGGACAGTGAGGAGATGAGTGGAAGGTGAGTGACAGTGATGGAGAGTGAGGGAGATGAGTGGAAGGTGAGTGACAGTGATGGACAGTGAGGAGATGAGGGAAGGTGAGGGGCAGTGATGGAGAGTGAGGGAGATGAGTGGAATGTGAGTGACAGTGATGGAGAGTGAGGGAGATGAGTGGAATGTGAGTGACAGTGATGGAGAGTGAGGGAGATGAGTGGAAGGTGAGTGACAATGATGGAGAGTGATTGAGATTAGTGGAAGGTGAGTGACAGTGATGGAGAGTGAGGGAGATTAGTGGAAGGTGAGTGACAATGATGAAGAGTGTGAGATTAGTGGAAGGTGAGTGACAGTGATGGAGAGTGAGGGAGATGAGTGGAAGGTGAGTGACAGTGATGGAGAGTGAGGGAGATTAGTGGAAGGTGAGTGACAATGATGGAGAGTGATTGAGATTAGTGGAAGGTGAGTGACAGTGATGGAGAGTGAGGGAGATTAGTGGAAGGTGAGTGACAATGATGAAGAGTGTGGGAGATGAGTGGAAGGTGAGTGACAGTGATGGAGAGTGAGGGAGATGAGTGGAAGGTGAGTGACAGTGATGGAGAGTGAGGGAGATTAGTGGAAGGTGAGTGACAATGATGAAGAGTGTGGGAGATGAGTGGAAGGTGAGTGACAGTGATGGAGATGAGTGGAAGGTGAGTGACAGTGATGGAGAGTGAGGGAGATTAGTGGAAGGTGAGTGACAATGATGAAGAGTGTGGGAGATGAGTGGAAGGTGAGTGACAGTGATGGAGAGTGAGGGAGATGAGTGGAAGGTGAGTGAAAGTGATGGTGAGTGAGGGAGATTAGTGGAAGTTGAATGACAATGATGAAGAGTGAGGGAGATTAGTGGAAGGTGAGTAACAGTGATGGAGAGTGAGGGAAATGAACAGAGAATAAACTAGATAAGTTGAAAGTAAGGGAGATGGATGAAGGGTGAGAAGTGTAGAGCAAGGAGATGAGCGTAGAGCAAGGGAGATGAGTGTAGAGCAAGGGAGATGAGCGTAGAGCAAGGGAGATGAGTGTAGAGTGAGCTATATGAGTTGGGAGAGGAAATGGGTAGAGGATAAATGTGATAGGTGGAGAGTGAAGAAGAAAGGGGAAGGACCAAAGAGATTTGTGGATGCGAAAGAGAAGGGGAGAGGATGAGGAAGACAGAAGAAGAGTGAGAAAAGTAGAGAGTTTTAGAGTAGAGAGGAAAACAGTGAAAATATTAAAGTACTGAAGATTGAAGGTGAGTGGTGGGGATGGGAAGGTGATAAAGGAAACGAGGGAAGGTTGATAAAGATAAAATGACTGCAAATGAGATGAAATTAGAGTGATAGATTAGCAGAAAAAGAGGCAGGGAAGGAAGGAGGGAATAACATGCAGACTTAGGTAAAGCAGAAACAGTGAGAAGGAATGAAGGTAGGAAGAATAATTGGAGGAATGTAGAGAGAATGAAAAGAATGGTCAAGAAAGGTCAGGAATGACAGATGTATGAATAAAAGAAAGAATACCAGAAGGAAAAGCTAATGAAAGAACGTTATGTATTTTTTTTTTTATTAACACATCGGCCGATTCCCACCAAGGCAGGGTGGCCCGAAAAAGGAAAACTTTCATCATCATTCACTCCATCACTGTCTTGCCAGAAGAATATTTGGGAAGGACGTAGAGATAAAGTAAAAGAGGGACGTAGCGATGAATGTTGTAAAGGAAAACAGAGAGAAAAGGAAGGGAGGTGGTAACTAGGGCAGGAGGGATGGAACGAAACAAAGATGGTGGGTAGTAACAAGGATAGAGGTAAATAAAGATGGATTTAAGGAAGAAAAGCGATCGGGTTCGGATGAGAGAAGAGAAGGGATTTAAGAAATGAGAGATGGAAGAATTATATATGGTAGAGAATTGGTAAAATGGGAATGAGGGGGGAGGGAAGGATGCGAGAGACAGAATAGAAACATAACTGAAAGAGAGAGAGAAAGACAGACAGACAAACAGTCAGACAGACAGACAGAGATGAGGAAAGATAGTGGGACAAAAGATGGAGGAACAGTGTCGAGTAATAATGGACAGAATATATGTGTATATGAAGAACTCGTACACCAGAATACAGTCAACCAGCTATAGCAATATTCTTAAGCTCAAACACAGTATCGTAAAGAAACCTGGAGAGCTGGCAGGTACTCAACGTCCAGAAACCTGGAGAGCTGGCAGGTACTCAACGTCCAGAAACCTGGAGAGCTGGCAGGTACTCAACGTCCAGAAACCTGGAGAGTTTGTAGGTACTCAACGTCCAGGAATCTGGAGAGCTGGTAGGTACTCAACGTCCAGAAACCTGGAGAGTTTGTAGGTACTCAACGTCCAGGAATCTGGAGAGCTGGTAGGTACTCAACGTCCTGAAACCTGGAGACCTGGCAGGTACTCAACGTCCAGAAACCTGGAGAGCTGGTAGGTACTCAACGTCCTGAAACCTGGAGACCTGGCAGGTACTCAACGTCCAGAAACCTGGAGAGCTGGCAGGTACTCAACGTCCAGAAACCTGGAGAGCTGGCAGGTACTCAACGTCCAGAAACCTGGAGAGCTGGTAGGTACTCAACGTCCAGAAACCTGGAGAGCTGGCAGGTACTCAACGTCCAGAAACCTGGAGAGCTGGCAGGTACTCAACGTCCAGAAACCTGGAGAGCTGGCAGGTACTCAACGTCCAGAAACCTGAGAGCTGGCAGGTACTCAACGTCAGAAACCTGGAGAGCTGGCAGGTACTCAACGTCCAGAAACCTGAGAGCTGGTAGGTACTCAACGTCAGAAACATGGAGAGCTGGCAGGTACTCAACGTCCAGAAACCTAGCTGGAGTAAACGTCCAGCTGAGACTGGCAGGTACTCAACGTCCAGAAACCAGGAGAGCTGGCAGGTACTCAACGTCCAGAAACATGGAGAGCTGGTAGGTACTCAACGTCCAGAAACCTGGAGAACTGGCAGGTACTCAACGTCCAGAAACCTGGAGAGCTGGCAGGTACTCAACATCCAGAAACTTGGAGAGCTGGGTACTCAATGTCCAGAAACCTGGAGAGCTGGCAGGTACTCAACGTCCAGAAACCTGGAGAGCTGGCAGGTACTCAACATCCAGAAACTTGGAGAGCTGTAGGTACTCAACGTCCAGAAACCTGGAGAGCTGGCAGGTACTCAACGTCCAGAAACCTGGAGAGCTGGTAGGTACTCAACGTCCAGAAACCTGGAGAGCTGGTAGGTACTCAACGTCCAGAAACATGGAGAGCTTGTAGGTACTCAACATCCAGAAACTTGGAGAGCTGGTAGGTACTCAACGTCCAGAAACCTGGAGAGCTGGTAGGTACTCAACATCCAGAAACCTGGAGAGCTGGCAGGTACTCAACGTCCAGAAACATGGAGAGCTGGTAGGTACTCAACGTCCAGAAACCTGGAGAGCTGGTAGGTACTCAACATCCAGAAACCTGTAGAGCATGTAGGTACTCAACGTCCAGAAACATGGAGAGCTGGCAGGTACTCAACATCCAGAAACTTGGAGAGCTGGCAGGTACTCAACGTCCAGAAACCTGGAGAGCTGGCAGGTACTCAACGTCCAGAAACCTGAAGAGCTGGCAGGTACTCAACGTCCAAAAACCTGGAGAGCTGGCAGGTACTCAACATCCAGAAACCTGTAGAGCATGTAGGTACTCAACGTCCAGAAACATGGAAAGCTGGCAGGATCTCAACGTCCAGAAACCTGGAGAGCTGGCAGGTACTCAACATCCAGAAACCTGGAGAGCTGGCAGGTACTCAACATCCAGAAACTTGGAGAGCTGGCAGGTACTCAACGCTCAGAAACCTGGAGAGCTGGCAGGTACTCAACGTCCAGAAACCTGAAGAGCTGGTAGGTACTCAACATCCAGAAATCTGTAGAGCTTTTAGGTACTCAACGTCCAGAAACCTGGAGAGCTGGCAGGTACTCAACGTCCAGAAACCTGGAGAGCTGGCAGGTACTCAACGTCCAGAAACCTGGAGAGCTAGCAGGTACTCAACGTCCAGAAACCTGGAGAGCTGGCAGGTACTCAACGTCCAGAAACCTGGAGAGCTGGCAGGTACTCAACGTCCAGAAACCTGAAGAGCTGGCAGGTACTCAACGTCCAGAAACCTGGAGAGCTGGCAGGTACTCAACGTCCAGAAACCTGGAGAGCTAGCAGGTACTCAACGTCCAGAAACCTGGAGAGCTAGCAGGTACTCAACGTCCAGAAACCTGGAGACCTGGCAGGTACTCAACGTCCAGAAACCTGGAGAGCTGACAGGTACTCAACGTCCAGAAACCTGGAGAGCTGGCAGGTACTCAACGTCCAGAAACCTGGAGAGCTGGCAGGTACTCAACGTCCAGAAACCTGGAGACCTGGCAGGTACTCAACGTCCAGAAACCTGGAGAGCTAGCAGGTACTCAACGTCCAGAAACCTGGAGAGCTGGCAGGTACTCAACGTCCAGAAACCTGGAGAGCTGGCAGGTACTCAACATCCAGAGACGGTTGAACTTTAGATAAATTTCTTGGAAACCAAGAATCCCGAAATTTGTTAAATATGCTAAATAAACTTTAGTTATGCAACGAGGCAGACCTGTTATAATAAATGACACTGGTCTGCATTTGGAATGTTTTTTTTTTTTTCATGGTTACGATCTTACATATTCTTGGGCTGCTGATTGTAAATATCTAAACCATTTTGCTCTATCACGTAATGATTTTAAATAAAATACAAATTAATGATAATAAATAATGTGAATTTTTAATAAATTTTTGCTTTACTAAAATTAGGCAAATAATCATGGAAAAGCACATTCTGTTAGTTTTAAGAACATATGAATTTCAAATCAACGTGAATCAAATCAAATTATTTTATTAAAAAATATGTTCCTAATGGTTAGCCCACATATTGAATCAAAGGAAGGAGGATCGCTTGCATTTTCGCTTGTGCTGTGCATCGAGACCATTACGTTTCAATGATAAGCAGAAATCCGCCTTCACGCTGATATTCCATTTTCTCTGGCATCGAGTTTCCATGGTTCAAATATCCTGATGGAACAGCTCAATTGTTGTTAAAATATCCAAGAAGTAAAAGCAAAAAGTGCATCTTCACACTCATTCTAGACCCAAGTTGTTTTAAACTTGAAATCAGGTCTTGGATCATTTTTTTCATATTCCGGGGAGCGCCTGTTTCCCAGGAAGTTGTGGACAATATGATTGAATGAAAACCAGGCATTCACCAGTAATGCTTCATCAAAATGCTTGTCCTTCATGAATTCCCGACTCTGAGGGCCAACAAAGATTCCTGCCTATAGCTTGCCTTCACTTATACTAGGGAACTTTGACTAAAGGTACTTGAAAGCAGTACCATTCTTGTTCAAGGCCTTCACAAAATTTTTCATAAGCCCTAATTTGATGTGGAGTGGTGGCAGCAGAATTTTCTTGGGGTCAGCTAGTGGCACAGTTTTCACGTTGTGATTTCTGGGTAAGAAGCTGGTTCTTAGTGGCCAGTCTTTTTGTTCATAGTGCTGGCTGTCTGCCCTACTATCCCAAAGACACGGATACTTGGTGTATCCGCCTTGAAGACCTAGTAGGATAGCAATAACTTTTAAATCACCACAAATGAGAAAATTGTGATTCTGGTACTTGATTGCAGATATTATTTTTTTTTTATTAACAGCCAACACTGTTAATGCCGAATTACAGAAAATATCAACATGGATGACGAATAACAAGTTTAC
The DNA here is from genome assembly GCA_009830355.1 of Cherax destructor. Lineage (NCBI taxonomy): Eukaryota > Metazoa > Arthropoda > Malacostraca > Decapoda > Parastacidae > Cherax > Cherax destructor. Next base: position 15,558 of record WNWK01022968.1, read on the forward strand.
TCTCAATACTGACAAGACCTACTTCATACAGTTTGGAAACAAAGCCACAAATGCTCCACTTAACATAACGCTCAATGGTTCACCCATCACAAGACTCAGAGGGAAAATTCCTAGGAATCCACCTTGACAGTAGTCTTAAATTCCAAACACACATACAACAAATTTCCAAGAAAATCTCAAATACAGTAGGCATATTATCAACGATACGCTGCTATGTGCCTCAATCAGCTCTCCTTACACTATATCATTTACTAATCTACCCTTATCTCACCTATGGAATCTGTGCATGGGGATCAACAACATTAAATCACCTAAGACCACTCATAACTCAGCAAAAGGCTGCAGTCAGAATGATAACAAATTCCCACTCTAGACAGCATACTCCACCAATTTTCAAAAGCCTAAAACTACTCACCGTAAAGAACATCCACACCTATTCTTGTGCCTACTACATACATAAAACTCTGCACTCAAAATTCTCCTCACCAACTTTAATAGGACCCATGACCACAACACAAGACACAGGTCACTTTTTTATATACCCTGAGTCCATATCAACCTATGTATAAATTCTATGCACATAAAGGGCCCCAGAATCTGGACTTCATTACCAGTAAATACTAAGCTAACCTTGTCTGAAAATGAATTTAAGACTCTTCTCAAAATCCACTACTCACCCTAAACTAAATACTCATACTGTAAATTACTTTCAAAAATGCTCAATATTATTTTCCTATAAGATAATTTCAATTTTTGCTAATATGTTACAATTATGTTACCTCCTACCCACCCTAAACTAGATATTCATACTATAAATTACTTTAAAAAATGCTCAGTGTTATTTTCCTTAAGATAATCTCAATTTTTACAATGTAATATCATCATATTGTACTTTAAACAAATATATAACTAGAATTAACTCAATCAATTTCTCTAATATTATGTTACATAGTCTATAAGTCATTAGATTAAGCTGCCCCTAATGCCATGGCATGTCAGTGGCTCTCCTTGCACTTCAGTTTATGATTGTAACTACAAATATATATGTACAAATGATATGAAATCAAATAAAAAGCCGTTTCCCACCAAGGCAGGGTGGCCCGACAAAGAAAAACTTTCATCATTATTCACTCCATCACTGTCTTGCCAGAGGCGTGCTTACACTACAGCTACAAAACTTCCACATTAACACCCCTCCTTCAGAGTGCCGGCACTGTACTTCCCATCTCCAGGAATCAAGTCCAGCCTGCCGGTTTCCCTGAAATCCTTCATAAATGTTACCTTGCTTACACTCCAACAGCACGTTAAGTCCTAAAAACCAATTGTCTCCATTCGCGCCTATCTAACACACTCACGCACGCTTGCTGGAAGTCCAAGCTTCTCGCACACAAAACCTCCTTTACCCCCTTCCTCCAACCTTTTCTAGGCCGACCCCTACCCCGCCTTTCCTCCGCTACAGATTTATACACTCTCGAAGTCATTCTATTTTGTTTCATCCTCTCTATATGTCCAAACCATCTCAATAACCCTTCCTCAACACTCTGGATAATAGTTTTGGTAATCCCGCACCTCCTCCTAATCTCCAAACTACGGATTATCTGCATTATATTCACACCACACATTACAATCAGACATGACATCTCCACTGACTCCAGCAACATTCACAACCCTTGTATCACACCCATACAAGAGTGCTGGTATAACTATACTCTCATATATTCCACTCTTTGCTTTCATAGATAAAGTTCTTTGTGTCCACAAGCTCCTCAGTGCACCACTCACCTTTTTTCCCCTCGTTAATTCTATGATTCACCTCATCCTTCATAGACCCATCTGCTGACACATCCACTCCCAAATATCTGAACACATTCACCTCCTCCATACTATCTCCCTCCAATCTGATATCCAATCTTCCGTTATCTAATTTTTTTGTTATCCTCATCACCTTACTCTTTCCTATATTCACTTTCAATTTCCTTCTTTTACATACCTTACCAAACTCATCCACCAACCTCTGCAACTTTTCTTCAGAATCCCCCAAAAGCACAGTGTCATCAGCAAAGAGCAACTGTGACAACTCCCACTGTGTGTTAGAGTCTTTATCTTTTAACCCCAGATATTAGTGTCTTCATATTTAACCCCAGATATTAGTGTCTTCATATTTAACCCCAGATATTAGTGTCTTCATATTTGCCTAAGTTTCTGACATTTGAACGCTATGGCCAATTGGCACAGATGCAGCTGTGTTGTCATTGTAGAGAAGTACAGCTTTTAAACTTCTTTTAGAAGAATCAATGAAGAGTCTCCATTCATCTGTTTTGTATGACATCCCCATATGTTCAATAAGGCCATAAATATTTGAACAGAAAACTGAAGATTCCTCTTTGTCAAAGAACTGAGTGAATTCCGCTTCACAATGACGGTACCAAGCGAATTTTGTTCCAGAAGCTAGAAGCCTGTGTTCCTTCAGTCTAGAGCCAAATAACTGTGTACTTTCTTTTGGATGGTTAAAGTCTCTCACCAAGTCATTGAGCTCAACTTGGTAGAAGGGTTTGGGATCGTCATTTGTTGGTGGTTCATAGTCTACTTCCATCTCCTTAGAATCACTGGTATCAGACTCTGATGAAATTTGTCATGTCTCAGGTGGCACAGGTACAGGAATATCTTCAGAGTGTGGAACAGCCTTATTGCTGAAGGAATATTTGGGTATATTATGCGATCTTTAGTCTTCTTGTTGAATCCATCTACTTCAGTCATACAAAAGTGGCAGTCATCATGGTGGTTCATCTGCTCCCGCTATACCATTGGTACTCCAAAGGACATAAATTTAAGTTTTCCAACTGACCACAATTGGAGCTTACTGATGCAACTCTTGCAAGCTTTGTGTGGTGCAAATGGTTTGTGCTGGTATCCAAGTTTGCAGCCAAAATAAACAAAGTAGCAGCGCTTCAATAAAGGAGTAATGTTGCTCCGGGAATCTGAAAGTGTGAATTGCCCGCAGACATAGTAAAATATGTTTGGTGAATTTATGCAGCCTCTAGACATATTAATAATCTGAAAATAAAGAAAAATATATTAGATTTAACATTTAAGTCAATATAAGGTAAGCATTTTAATTGGTAATACCACTTTCTCGTTATACGAAAAGAGAAAAGTAACGTTTCCGTATAACTTGACAACCTGACGTGATAGAGATAAATAAAAAACACAATGAATTACTATTTTCCATATATATACCGAAAACGATACCATAGATTCAATAAAAAAAATCATGCAGACCAGTGTAATCTATTTAAAATTAAATATAGAATATCTCCAAACTAATATTTTTATGTCATAGACCTCAATGACTGCCTGTCAACTTCCTTATGGACAAATCTAAGATTAATTTTTATTATATTATAAATGGTAACAAAAGATAGTTATTGGTAACCTCTCTTGCTTACATCTCTCTACTTTTTTAACTGAAAAACATTTTAATAATCCTCATTCGTGTACTTAGTTATTCCTCGACACCGTGGAGAGCGATTTAGCTGAAGATTTATGCTTGCAAACTCCTTGAATACATCTGAAAATGTGATCACCAGACTGTATTCACTGAACTGAGTGTCAGAAAGACTTTAATTAAGAGCAATATTATATGCACTAGCTGTGTTATATAGGGCACCAGCCATCTTTTCTCACAGATGTGCCACAAATGAATAGAAGTCCATGGTTGAAATAACTACTGAAATTCCTTAAGCAATCAAACCCTGGATCTTCAGCTAAAGTATATAACAATGTCTTTGTGAAACAGCTAACTAAACTTTAAAAAAGAAATCAATAACTTTACCTCCAACACCTCAGGAATATCCATGAACTCGCTAACTGAAGAGAAGAACACATGCAACATTTGGTCACCGTGAGAAGGGAAGCAAATACAAGGAAGAAACATCACTTTAAGAAAAGTTGGCTTCAGGATCTCGTGGTCCTCCAACAAGGACCAGGACTCTGTGTACCAGATGGTACATATAATCCTCAGACCCGGAATAAGGAACTTTCGTTGCTACCTGCAAGAACTGTGTCAGCTTTATCATTGGTAAAAGTATAATGAACACAGGGATATCATTTAATAAATCCATAAATACCATAAAGCCATAAATACTACGTGGATTGTTGACACCACATCCTCACCGGAAACTAATATCTACCAACATAGCAAGTGCAAAATTAATTATTTAGTAAAGTTAATGATGCGAGCGATGGGAAACATTATTGTGATTCTGGTCTAATGCAACAATAATTTTAAGGACAATAATTCTGTAGTTACGAACTATAGCTTAAAATATATTAATCGACCAGAAGTTATTTCTCAGCACCTGGAAGAAACGCAGAAGCTGCAGCTCAGCCTCCTCAAGAGGTCCATGAGCTGTAGATTAACAGAACAAATTGGCTCTTTACCTCTTAAAGAAGTGAAGATCAACACTTTAACAGCCTGTAAAGAGGCAGAAGCTGTGGAGGTCATTGCGTAGATATCCTCAAGAATCCCAGGAGCTGGGATTCAATATTATCAAGAGGTCCAGGAGCTGGGATTTAATATTATCAAGAGGTCCAGGATTTTCTACTTAGCCTATACAAATTCGGTCAAAATTAATAAGAAAAGTAACAAGAAAAGAAGAGGAAAAAATAAGAACAAGAAGAACAAGAGCAACAACATTCTCAACATCAACTTCAAAAACAAAAAAACAAGAAGTACAAGAAGAATAACAACAACAGCAACAATAACAATAAAAACAGCTACAAAAAACAACAACAACAGATTCAAACGGCCACTCTAGGAAGCAGGAGAGTGGAAACGGAGGAAGAAATAATACAAAAATAATGGGGGACAAGGGGGAGTAAGGAGAGAGAGAGAGAGAAATAATCAGAAAGAGAGGGACAGCAAGAAGACAGCAAGACGGGCTGCAAACAACAAATATACTTTGGCTGTTCCCTTCCTAAGAACTTTACTTCATGTCAGATTATTCATTTTCTGCTTGGTAAATTCAGAAACAAGTCTAAAATATTCCAGATGACCAAGGTGATAATTGTCAGTTGTCCAAATAAACCTGTTCCCGAGCTGTTCAAACACCAATGTTCCAGATGAGTAGGTAGATAATGTCAGAGAAATAGAAGAACTTCAGAGAGCAGGTAGAAATTGCAGAGAGAGAGAGAGAGAGAACAAAGAAAAAGGAGAGAGAGAGAGAGAGAGAGAGAGAGAGGAGAGAGAGAGAGAGATGGTGAAAAACAACACGACAAGGATGGATGAAGCTAAAGTGGGAAGAATGGAAATAGAAGAGAAAATATTAAGTGATAGGAAGAGAGTTGAGGGTGGTAGGGAGGGAGGGTAGGAGGGAGGGAGGGTGGTAGGGGGTGGAGGGAGGGAGGAAGGGAAGGAAGGAAGAGAGCAGGTCATCAGCAAAAAATGCAGCAGATAGAACTGGTGCGGTGATTGGTCCTGCTGTCTTCTTTACAACACCATTAATTTTACGTCATGGCAGTAAGTAACGTATAAACCATTCCTTCTCTTTCTCTCTCTTTTCTCTCCCCTCACACTTTATTCCCCTCCCTTCTCCTTGCCTCTTCCATCATCACTTTCTCCACCTTGCAGTAGCGGCCTCCGCTTTAGAGCCTCTCTGCTGGTGCAGATGACACTCATGCTGTCAAGACATGCTAAGATATTTACTAACCCTACCTGTCTTTGCTCTGCCAGGTTGTCACCACCACCACTACCACCAACACAACCTCCACTACCACCAACACAATCACCACTACCACCAACACAGCCATCTCCACCACTACCACCACCACTACCACCAACACAACCATCACTACTACCACCATTACCATCGCCACTACCACCCACCACTTCCACCACTGTCTCCCTAACCACCATCACTGACTTCCTGGCATCCATCACTGTCTCCCTGAAGTCCATCACTGTCTCCCTCATCACAATCACTGTCTTCTTCACATTCATCACTGTCTCCCTCACCTCCATCACTGTCTTCCTCTCCTCCAAAATTGTCTTCTTCACGTCCATCACTGTCTTCCTCACCTCCATCACTGTCTTCCTCACCACCATCACTGTCTTTCTCACCACCATCGTTGTCTTCCTCACATTCATCATTGTCTTTATTACCTCCATCACTGTCTTCGTTACCTCCAACAGCGTCTCCCTCACCTCCAAATCTGTCTTCGTCACATCCATCACTGTCTCACTCACCACCATCAAAGTCTCCCTCAAATCTCTGTCTCCCTCAAATCCATCACTGTCTCTCACAGTCACTGTCTTCTTCTCCTCCATCACTGTCTTCCTCACCGCAGTCACTGTCCTCAAATCCATCACTGTCCCCCTCACAATATCACTGTCTGCCTCAAATCAATCACTATCTTTCTAACCGCCATAGTTCCTTGATAATGTGAGTAGTCACGAAAGCGCTTGGAATTCCTCTATTTTTTTCATAATGGTTGTCTTGCATATTTTGATATCACCTGTTTACTGTGATCTTTTAAGTCAGGTGGACCTGACTTAACTCAGTGAAGACGTGTCTTGTGTGCTCTCTGTGAATCTGAAGAAGATGTCCTCTCTTGAGCTACTCTACCAGCAGCTGAAGGAAGAACTGAGGGTAGCTAAGCTTGAGATACAGCGACTGACTGAGGAAAACAAGAGGATTCGTAGTAATCCTCCTGTTGAGAATCCTCAAGCCAAGAAAGGAACCTGGGCAGTGGCTAAAACGCTTAAGGATCAAGAGGACGGGTGGAGAGGTAGAAACAACGAAGACCCAGGAGAATGTTGTGAAAACATCGAACCCATTCTCCGTGCTACCCGATGAATGTGAGTCGACTTCTGGTAGCGTCACGACGAACGACACCAAGGAAGGTAAAAACATTATTGTTGTTGCGGACAGTCAGGTTAGGTACATGGATAGGGCTTTCTGTTTGATTGATAGGAGTAGGAGACAGAGGGTTTGCTTTCCTGGGGCTGGGATGGAGGATATTGTTAGCCGTCTTGACGACATCATGAGAGGTAATGGGAGCAATCCTATTATCTGTCTCAGTACTGGAGGCAACGATGTTGGCAGACGTAGGAGTGAGGACCTCACTAGCAGGTTTAGGTCAGCAATAGACATAATTAGGAAGAAGGGTGGGAACCCTGTCATATGTGGTATTTTGCCAAAGAGAGGAGTTGGAAATGAATGGCTGTCCAGGGCAATTGGTGTCAATTCCTGGCTGGACAAATACTGTAAGGAAAATTCAGTAACATTCATTGACAACTGGGACCTCTTCTATGGCAGAAATGACATGTATGCCAGGGATGGGGTTCACTTATCCAGGTCTGTAGTGGGGGCACTGGCAACTGCAGTGGAGGGAGCTGTTAGGGCTTTAAACTAGAAATAGTTAGTGTTATGGGTTTTGGGGGGAAAACAGAGAAGTCCCAGTGTAGTAATATTATAAGTTCTAGGAGAACTAGTAATAGGCAGAATAAGGTGGATAGTGGAAAGCTAGTGACACTAGATGACAAGGACAGTAATAGGTATAGTGGAAAAACAGAGATGAGCAGGAAGGGTAAAGAGAAAGGAGGGTCTTTAAATATATATTACACCAATAGTCGTAGTGCTAGGAATAAGATGGACGAGTTGAGATTAGTTGCAAGTACGGGTAATATTGATGTTTTTGCAATAACTGAGACATGGTTTAATATGAAAAATCGGGACTTGCCTGCCGAATGTCACATTCAGGGTTTTAAATTGTTCCAAGTAGACAGAAGTATCGGAAAGGGGGGTGCGGTGGCACTCTATGTCCGTGATCATTTAAATTGTTGCATAAAAACGGGTATAAAGTCTGAATCAACACATACAGAGTCTGTCTGGATAGAATTTTCAGAGGGGTGTGAAAAATTGATTTTAGGCGTGATTTACCGTCCTCCAAACTTAGATAAGGAACAAGGGAGACTACTTTGGGAGGAAATTGTTAAGGCCACAAGGCACGATAACGTAGTAATTCTAGGGGACTTTAACTTTAGTCAGATTGATTGGAATTTCTTGACAGGGAATTTAGAATCTAACGACTTTTTAGAAGTAGTTCAGGATTGCTTTTGAAGCAGTTTGTAACAGAACCTACAAGGAAATAACCTACTTGACTTGGTTCTGGCAAGCAAGGAAACCCTTGTTAATAATTTAGAAATTACAGAGGAACTCGGTAACTCGGTAATTCAGTAACGGTCCCAGATTTTCGCTTAGCAGATTATAATGGACTTAGAGAACACTTATCAACTGTGGACTGGGGTGAAGAAGAGAGGTATCAATATGACAGTTTTCTTAACACTATACAGGCTGCCCAAATAACATTTATCCCGTATAAAGAAATTAGATCAAGTAGAAATGACCCAAAATGGATGAATAATAGGCTCAAATATCTTTTAGGGCAGAAGAAAGGAATTTATAGGCGCATAAAAAGAGGTGAGGGTCATCTTATAAATCAGTATACTGACATTAAGAGGGACGTTAAAATTGGAATAAGAAAAGCTAAACGGGACTATGAAATTAAAGTTGCTAGGGATTCAAAAACTAACCCAAAAAGTTTTTTCCAGGTTTATAGAACAAAAGTTAGGGATAAGATTGGTCCCCTTAAAAATAACTCTGGGCATCTTACTGAAAAGGAGAATATGTGCTCTATTTTTAATAATTATTTTCTCTCGGTTTTCACACAGGAAGACATTAATAATATCCCAGTAATTAATTTTTACAGAGGCCCAGAAGAAGATAAATTATGTAATATCACAGTCACTAGCGAAATGGTTATGAAACAACTAGACCGACTGAAACAAAATAAATCGCCAGGTCCTGATGAGCTTTTTGCAAGGGTTCTTAAGGAATGCAACATGGAACTCTGTGAACCAATATCTAACATTTTTAATTTATCTCTTCAAACAGGTGTAGTGTCTGATATGTGGAAGATGGCTAATGTAATTCCTATTTTTTAAAGCAGGGGACAAGTCACTACCGTCAAATTACCGCCCAATAAGCCTGACCTCAATTGTAGGCAAATTACTAGAGTCAATTATAGCTGATATTATTAGAAGGCATCTAGATAACCATAATTTGATTAATGATACTCAGCATGGATTCACGAGGGGCCGTTCCTGCCTATCTAATTTATTAACCTTCTTCACTAAAGCTTTTGAGGCTGTTGATCACGATAAAGAATTCGATATTGTTTATTTAGACTTTAGTAAGGCTTTTGATAGAGTACCGCACCAGAGAAAAGTGCTGTCATGGATCGAGTCATGGCTCACCAATAGGAAGCAGAGAGTGTGCATAAATGGGGTTAAATCCGAATGGGGACTTGTAACAAGTGGTGTTCCACAGGGATCAGTCTTAGGTCCATTGTTATTTATAATATATATCAATGACCTTGACGAGGGAATTACTAGTGATATGAGCAAATTCGCCGACGACACGAAGATAGGTAGGATAATTGATTCAAACATAGAAGTCAAAGAACTTCAGGAAGATTTAGACAAACTTAATTCGTGGTCAGAAAAGTGGCAGATGCAGTTCAATGTAGATAAATGCAAGGTTCTGAAGCTCAGGAGTGTCCAAAACCCAAGCACTTATAAGTTAAATAACGTAGAACTTAGCCATACAGATTGCGAGAAGGACTTGGGGGTGATGGTAAGCAGCAACCTTAAACCAAGACAGCAATGCCTAAGCGTACGTAATAAGGCAAATAGATTACTGGGATTTATATCAAGAAGTGTTAGCAACAGAAGTCCAGAGGTTATATTACAGCTTTATACATCATTAGTAAGGCCTCACCTAGATTACGCAGCTCAGTTTTGGTCTCCATATTACAGAATGGACATAAATTCGTTAGAAAACATTCAGCGTAGAATGACTAAATTAATACATAGCCTTAGAAATCTTCCTTACGAAGAAAGATTGAAGACCCTAAAATTACATTCACTTGTAAGTCGTAGAATGAGGGGAGACATGATCGAGGTATACAAGTGGAAAATGGGTATTAACAAAGGGGATTGGTAGGATTGCTGGTGTCTTTTTTCTGTCTCATAAACACGCTGGATAACAGGTATATCTAGCTACTTCTACTTACACTTTAGGTCACACTACACTGGCATACACATGCATATATATACATACACACATCTAGGTTTTTCTTGTTTTTCTTAATAGCTCTTGTTCTTTTATTTTCTCTATTGTCCATGGGAAGTGGAAAGAATCTTTCCTCCGTAAGCAATGCGTGTCGTATGAGGCGACTAAGATGCCGGGAGCAATGGGCTAGTAACCCCTTCTCCTGTACAAATCTACTAAAAACGAGAAGAAGAAAAACTTTATAAAACTGGGTTGTCTGAATGTGCGTGGATGTAGTGCGGATGATAAGAAAGAGATGATTGCCAATGTTATGAATGAAAAGAAGTTGGATGTCCTGGCCTAAGCGAAACAAAGCTGAAGGGGTAGGCGAGTTTCAGTGGGGAGAAATAAATGGGATTAAGTCAGGAGTATCTGAGAGAGTTAGAGCTAAGGAAGGGGTAGCAATAATGTTGAAGGATCAGTTATGGAAGGAAAAGAGGGAATATGAATGTGTAAATTCAAGGATTATGTGGATTAAAATAAGGGTCGGATGCGAAAAGTGGGTCATAATAAGCGTGTATGCACCTGGAGAAGAGAGGAGTGTAGAGGAGAGAGAGATTTTGGGAGATGTTAAGCGAATGTATAGGAACTTTTGAACCAAATGAGAGAGTAATTGTGTTGGGGACCTAAATGCTAAAGTGGGAGAAACATGCAGAGAGGGTGTAGTAGGTAAGTTTGGGGTGCCAGGTGTAAATGATAATGGGAGCCCTTTGATTGAACTTTGTATAGAAAGGGGTTTAGTTATAGGTAATACATATTTTAAGAAAAGATGATAAATAAGTATACAAGATATGATGTAGGGCGTAATGATAGTAGTTTGTTGGACTATGTATTGGTAGATAAAAGACTGTTGAGTAGACTTCAGGATGTACATGTTTATAGAGGGCCACAGATATATCAGATCACTTTTTAGTTATAGCTACAGTGGGAGTAAAAGGTAGATGGGATACAAGGAAAATAGAATCAGTAAGTAAGAGAGAGGTGAAGGTTTATAAACTAAAGAGGAGGCAGTTAGGGTAAGATATAAACAACTATTGGAGGATAGATGGGCTAGTGAGAGTGTAGGCAATGGGGTTGAAAATGTATGGGATAGATTTAAAAATGTAGTGTTAGAGTGTTCAGCAGAAGTTTGTGGTTACAGGCGAGTGGGTGCGGGAGGGAAGAGGAGCGATTGGTGGAATGATGATGTAAAGAGAGTAGTAAGGGAGAAAAAGTTAGCATATGAGAGGTTTTACAAAGTAGAAGTGATGCAAGGAGGGAAGAGTATATGGAGAGAAAAAGAGAGGTTAAAAGAGTGGTGAAGCAATGTAAAAGAGAGCAGATGAGAGAGTGGGTGAGATGTTATCAGCAAATTTTGTTGAAAATAAGAAAAAGTTTTGGAATGAGATTAATAAGTTGAGGAAGCCTAGAGAACAAATGGATTTGACAGTTAAAAATAGGAGAGGAGAGTTATTAAATGGAGAGTTAGAGGTATCGGGAAGATGGAGAGAATATTTTGAGGAGTTGTTAAATGTTGATTAAGACAGGGAAGCTGTGATTTCGTGTGTAGGGCAAGGAGGAATAACATCTTGTAGGAGTGTGGAAGAGCCAGTTGTGAGTGTAGGGAAGTTCGTGAGGCAGTGGGTAGAATGAAGGGGTAGGCAGCTGGGATTGATGGGATAAAGATAGAAATGTTAAAAGCAGGTGGGGATATAGTTTTGGAGTGGTTGGTGCTATTATTTAATAATGTATGGAAGAGGGTAAGGTACCTAGGGATTGGCAGAGAGCGTGTATTGTTCCTTTGTATAAAGGCAAAGGGACAAAAGAGTGCAAAAATTATAGAGAATAAGTCTGTTGAGTGTACCTGGTAAAGTGTATGGTAGAGTTATTATTGAAAGATTAAGAGTAAGACAGAAAGTAGGATAGCAGATGAACAAGGGATCTTTAGGAAAGGTAGGGTGTGTAGACCAAGTGTTTACAGTGAAACATATGGTGAACAGTATTTGGATAAGGGTAAATATGTTTTTGTGGCATTTATGGATTTGGAAAAGGCGTATGATAGGTAGATAGGGGGCAATGTGGAGATGTTGCAGGTGTATGGAATAGGAGGGGTTACTGCAAGAAAGGTTTTGAGGATAGTGAGGCCAGTTGTGTAGTAGGAGGAAGGGGACTATTTCCCAGTAAAAGTGGGCCTAGACAAGGATGTGTGATGTCACCGTGGTTGTTCAATATATTTATAGATGGCGTTGAAGAGAAGTGAATGCGAGGTCTTGGCAAGAGGTGTTGGGCTAAAAGATAAAGAAGCAAATAAAAGTGGAGTTGTCACAGTTGATTTTTGCTATGACACTGTGCTTGGGAATTCTGAAGAGAAGTTGCAGAGGTTGTGGATGAATTTGGTGGTGTGTAAAGAAGAAAATAAAGTGAATATAGAAAGAGTAAGGTGATGAGGATAACAAAAGAAAGGTGGAAATAAATGGTATAAAATACCGACAAATGGAAAAATAAATAGAGGCGTATAATGTGATCCTTTATTGACTAATTTCGCCACGCGTGCTTTATCGAGCACAGGTCCTTTGAGTCACACTAGTTAACTATCACACTACTTTTAAGACTCACATGAGTTTCTCTGACCCAGCATTCTCCACCTGACTGTACCCTATATATATTCCATGTTGCTCATTTTCCAGGTAGATCTGTCTGTGACTGATAGAACACTGTGGCAAACGTTGTCAATAAGGATCACATTATACTGCTATGTGTTTATTTTTCCAAAAAGAATAGGTGACGAAAGATTGGATATCAGATTGGAGGAAGAGTATGGAGGAGGTGAATGTATTCAGATATTTGGGAGTGGACATGTCGGCGGATGGGTCTATGAAGGATGAGGTGAATCATAGAATTGATGAGGGAAAAGGGTGAGTGGAGCACTTCGAGTCTGTGGAGACAAAGAACCTTGTCCATGGAAGTAAAGAGGGAATGTATGAGAGTATAGTTATACCAACGCTCTTATATGGGTGTGAAGCATGGGTGATGAATGTTGCAACGAGGAGAAGGCTGGAGGCAGTGGAAATGTCATGTCTGAGGTCAATGTGTGGTGTGAATATAATGCAGAGAATTCGGAGTTTGGAAATTAGGAGGAGGTGCGGGATTACCAAAACGATTGTCCAGAGAGCTGAGGGGGGGTTGTTGAGGTGGTTTGGACATGTAGAGAGAATGGAACGAGACAGAGTTACTTCGAGATGTATAAATCTGTAGTGGGGGGAAGGCGGGGTAGGGGTCGGCCTAGGAAAGGGTGGAGGGAGGGGTAAAGGAAGTTTGTGTGCGAGGGCTTGGACTTCCAGCAAGCATGGTGAGCGTATTTGATAGGAGTGAATGGAGGCATATGGTTTTAATACTTGACGTGCTGTTGGAGTGTGAGCAAAGTAACATTTATGAAGGATTCAGGAAACCGGCAGGCCGGACTTGAGTTCTGGAGATGGGAAGTACAGTGCCGGCACTCTGAAGGAGGAGTGTTAATGTTGCAGTTTTATAACTGTAGTGTAAAGCACCCCTCTGGCAAGACAGTGATGGAGTGAATGATGATGAAAGTTTTTCTTTTTCGGGCCACCCTGCCTTGGTGGGAATCGGCCGATGTGTTAATAAAAAAAAATATATAAATAAGGTCTTGAGGATATCTCCCCAAGAGAGAATCCGCAATAATGGATTCAAGTTAGATAAGTTTAGATTTAGAAAGGATATAGGAAAGTATTGGTTTGGAAATAGGGTAGTTGATGAGTGGAACAGTCTGCCTAGTAGGGTTATTGAAGCTAGGACCTTGGGTAGTTTCAAATTTAGGTTGGATAAATTCATGAGTGAGAGGGGTTGGATTTGAGTAGGACTCGCGCATGAGTGGGTAGAATTATCAAAGCTTATTTCTTGGGTAGCATTGAAAATTGGGTTGAGCAAATATTCTGTTAGTGGGACGGATTGTGAAAGACCTGCCTAATATGGGCCAACAGGCCTGCTGCAGTGTTCCTCCTTTCTTATGTTCTTATTTTCTTATGTTTCTCACCACCATCACTGTCTTCCTCACCACTACTCACTGTCTTCCTTACCTTCATCATTGTCTTCCTCTCAATATCACTCTCTTAAGAACATAAGAACATAAGAATGGAGGAACACTGGAGAAGGCCTACTGGCCCATACAAGGCAAGTCCATATCAAAACCACCACTACCTAAGAATTTATTCCCGTACTCACGACACATAAGAACATAAGAACATAAGAAAGAAGGAACACTGCAGCAGGCCTACTGGCACATGCGAGGCAGGTCCAAATCTCCCACCGACTTAAGCCAATGCCCCGACCCATCCAAGTCAGGTTACATTCACTTAAGGAAGGAGCACGGCATCTGACCTAGTAGCACAAACTAGTCAGGTCCAACTCACACCCACCCGCACCCACTCATATATTTATCAAGCCTATTTTTAAAACTACACAACGTTTTAGCCTCTATAACTGTACTCGGGAGTTTGTTCCACTCATCGACAACTCTATTACCAAACCAATGCTTTCCTATATCCTTCCTGAATCTGAATTTATCCAACTTAAAGCCATTGCTGCGAGTCCTGTCAATACTAGATATTTTTAGCACGCTATTTACATCACCTTTATTTATTCCTGTTTTCCATTTATACACCTCAATCATATCCCCCTAATTCTACGCCTTTCTAGAGAGTGCAGATTCAGGGCCCTCAATCTATCCTCAAGGAAGATTTCTGATACATGGGAAACAATTTATATTTCCTTGACGTTTTTCCAAATTTATATCCATTCTGAATACGGTGACCAAAACTGTGCAGCAAATCTAAGAGGCCTCACCAGATATAGAGTTGAAGAACAACCTGAGGACTCCATTATTTATGCTTCTTGATATGAAGCCAAGGGGTTTTTTCCCCGAGGAACACTTATGCAGGGCTTGGTTTTGATTACTGCTAACCAGAACCCTAAATCCTTTTTGCAATCAGTAGTAAAGATCACATTATTTAGTTTATATGCATGGTTATTGTCCTGTCCAATATTTAGAACTTTATTTATCTATATTAAAAGCATCTGCCACTTCTCCGAACTCATCAGTCTATTCAAATCTTCCTAGGCTCAATGTCCTCATTTGAATGAATTACGGGCCCATTTTGGGTCATCGGCAAACTTTTAGTCGCTATTTTTTCCCCTCATCTATGTCGTTTTGGAAGAAAAAAAGGGGCCCCTACTGACCCCGTGGAACACCGTTGACACTTCCCACTTGATTTCTCCCCATTTATGCAAACTCTCTGCTGCCTATTTGTCAACCATGCCCCTATCCAGGAAAAATTTCTCCCCCCATTCCGTGTGCCTTAATTTTCTTCCCCAAAAGCTTTTATGTGGGGCTCATCAAAGCCTTTCTGAAGTCCAATCACAATATTTTTACCATGATCTCCTCAAACACCTTAGTGAAAAAAAATTATTAAATTTGTAAGGGAGGAACGCCCTTTGAAAACCGTGCTGAGATTCGTTTATTAATTTTGGGGTTAAGATGGCTGGGAATTGCCTGAATTATTGATTCCATAAATTTTCCCACTATGGAGGTTAGGCTTAGGTCTATAGTTCGGCTAAGGACCGTCACCTGTTTTTTAAAATAGGTATTACTTTTCCATTTTCCACTTATTTGGCAAAAGCCCGTTTGCAGTGAATGTTGAAAAAATTAGCCCGGGTTGCAAGCCTCTTTACTTCCCTTTTCCAATCAAACCCAGCCCCTCCCACCATATTTGTCCACCCCTTTTAAAACAACCAAGGTCCAGCCTCTATCACAGTATGGAAGATTGTTCCACGCATCACAACTCTGTTCGAAAACCAGTTTTATGTCCTTTCTAAACTAAAATTTTTCCAATTTAAACCGTTATTTCTTCACTTGGTTCGGGGTATCCCAGATTTTTTTAATATCTCCCTTTTTTTTTGCCCCCTCATCCCTTGTACACCCGATGATATATCCCCCATTTTCCCCCCA